>PVKM010041244.1:0-13193 GCA_004027735.1 Carollia perspicillata
TTTTCCTTGTGGACATATGAAAAATCTACCTGCTACATTCAGGCAAGGTCTTGAAAAATGTCTTCTGACCACTTCAACACTTACACAGACCACAGAAGATCTTAATCATGAAGAGTGCAGAGTGTGAAGGATCTGATACTGTAATGGGACCCACAGTGACTTCCCAGTTCCTCATGCCAGAAAGAAATTTGTCCAAATCTGAACCAGACTGTCCAGTGGAGATAATGATCATGAAGTCTACCTTCCTCTCTATGTGTCTTTGTCTATGCATTTAAAGTGACAGCTCTGAAAATTCTGGCTCAAAATGCTTAGTCCTAAGTCTTAGAAGGAAAAAAAAAAAGTCCAGCTGCAGCTTTTGTCCTATCTTTTATCCTTCTTTCCTAACCAAGTTGATGGTCAATGGCTGTGGGAATTAAAAGTCTGGAGAGGCCTTCCATGGGTCTCAACTTCTCACATATACTAGAGAAAAGAGTCTCCCCATTTTTAGATAATAACAAAAAAGCAGGGCTTGCTAAAACATTAGCAGAAAAGAGAAATGGCATCTGTCTTATCTTTCAGTCTATACCAAAATAATGAAAGTAATCTCCATGGGTAATACATCTTATTAACTCATGAAAGATGTACCAGGAGATGGAAAGCTATCTCTGAAAGTTTACCTGAAGGAAACCTGCAGGGTCAGGTTTCCTAGCTGCAGTTGTGGTAAGGTATGCAGTTTCAAGTTAAAGTTCAAAGGAAACAGGTACCGCCTTAATTCAGGCCCTTCTGTATGGATCATTCCTTTCATTCTCAGTTCAAGGTTCCCAATCTTTATCATAATTTGACATATGTTGACCCAAAAGCCAGTGCTTATTCTCCCTTCAGGGGCTTATCTGCTATTCCACTTTCAATCTTCATAGTCTCCTGGAGATTGGAGAGAGTTCTCTCTTGAGAGCTTCTGTTTCTTCTACATTTCCACTCCCAGTGCTACAGGATCCTCTGGTCCTCAGGCCACATTCATCCCATCAAAGCAGCCTTTGGCTCTTTTCCTGATGTTTTCTTGGAAACACTTGCAGTTTCGTGGTTACTTTTGTTTTAAGGCCAAATTAACCATAAATCATCTCAGTAAGTTTATCTCTACTCCCTGAAAAGAAACGGAGACACCAAATGCATTTCATCTCTTCAAGAGCCAAGTTATAATTCCTGAGCCAGCTGAACTCCAAGTCCCTTATACCACTTAAACACCGAAGTGGGGGTGATAAAGTATATATTGAAGGTCATATGTTTCCCCAGATAGCAGCCGTACCTACCTCATTCATTGGAATATCCTCCTTAGAGGTATCCTTTTTTCTTAATTACTTTTTGTGCTCTATCACACTGAAAAATTCCCTGAAAGCCAATCTGAACACTCATTCCTTATAAGTTTTTGTTTCCATCTTCTAGGTCCCCAGTAACAGCTCCTCTTTCCAGACTTTTCTAAATTGCTAGACATTCTGCTATGTCTAGGAGAAGGAGACTTTCCTTTGACTTTGTCGTGGCAACTCCCTTTAGGTCCTCCTTCCCTTTGATGGGATTTAGCTCATTGAGTCTCACATTGCCCTGCAGCTGTGTTTCCATCAGGGACTATAGAATTTAAAAAAAGAGAAGGCTTTAACATTTATTGAGCACTTACTATAGACACAACACTGGGAAAAGTACTTTATATGTTTTGTACATTGGCACACAGATAAGGGTATCTCCAAGACTCGAGTCCTGTACAGTGCCCTCCCCTTTCTTCTAGCTAATAAGTGACAGGATTTTTGTCAGATGCAATTAAGTTCTCAAGCCAGTTTATTTTAACCAAAGGGAAGATTATCCTGCTCGACCTAATCAGGTTAAAGCCCTTAAGGACAGACTGAGCCCTGTCCTTAAGTCCAATAATTTTCTCTCCTCCTGGCATGAAGATATAAACTGTCACACTGAGAGAAGACATATGGAACAAGGAACAGTAGGCAGTCTCCAGGAGCTGAGACCAGCCCCAGTGACAGACAGAAAGAAAGTGAGACCTTAGTCCTATAATGACAGGGACATGAATTCTGCCAACATGTGTAAGCTTGGAAGCAGCTTTTCTCCAGTTGAGACTGCATGAAAACACAGCTCAGTCAACACCTGAATTGCAGCCTTGTGAGACCTTAAGCAGAGCACCCAGCTAAGTCAAGCCAGACTCCTGACAGAAACTGTGACATAGTATGTGTTAAAATACTAAGTGTCACAAGCAAATATTTTGCAATATAGTCTTTTATATAAGTCAGCCCTTGACCTCCCCATTTGTTCTACCGACCCTGGCCTTAGGGACCATAAGTACCATGCTAACTATATGGCTACAAGTCCTACAAGTAAGATGGTGCCAAGGAATGAGATTGAGACAACACAGGTGATTATGCTACTCACTCAGCCTTTATTAACACAGATTTGATTCAAATCTATAATAATCAAATAACATTAATAATCACTAAGAAACAATCAGCAATAACCTCACCTAAAAGTATTTGGGGACAACGAACCCAAATGCCAAGAATCCAGATCTCAGTCCAGGTCTGGGAGTCAGCCGGTCCACATCTTGCAAGGCAGAGTCAGCGGTGAGTTAGAGTCAGCCAGAGCAGGGGTGATCAGAGCAGCAGGGTGCTGTTCTCTCCCTCTCACTGTCTCAGCTGTCTGTCTGCTCAAAGGCCTTTGCTATCATATTCTTGTATGATGTACAGCTGAATTAGCATCTGATTAACACACATTGTTTTGTGCTACCTCAATAAGCACATGCTGATTAAGTTGCTCTACTGCTCATGCTCTGAGAGATTGATACTACCCCTCCGATAAGCACATGCTGTCTACCAGTTCGTACTACTGCGCATGCTCGCAGAGTTGCACTACCCCTCTAAGTCATCACTCCCCTGCCCCTGCACTAAACATGGCTTCTTAGTTGACAGGACTGATGCCATCTTAGTGTAGAGCTGCTCTCCTCACTAAGTTTGTGGCATTCTGTTATACAACAATATGAGAATGCAGATTTGGTACGTCGAAGTAGGAGCTGCTGTAACAAATACCTTAATACATGGAAACAGCTTTGGAATCAGGCAAGTGAGCAGAGGCCAGAAGAATTTTGAAGAACATGACAGAGACAGCCTAAATTGCCTTGAATTGACTGTTAGAAGAAATCTTGACTTTAAGAATGCTGCGGTGAGGGTTCAGAAAAAGTGAGGAACATGATATGAGAGGAATAAAAAGATTCTTATTATATAGTAGCAGAAAGCTTACCAAACTTATGTCCTGGAATTATGTACAAAGCAAAACTTACAGGCTGGTGATATAGTTAAGGAGCCTTCCTAGGAAAGTGTTAAGAGTGCCTCCTGATTTCTTCTTGCTGCTTATAATGAAATTTGAGAAAAGAGCTTGAAAAGAGAATTGTTTTAGAAAAGAAACCAAGGCCTCATAATTTTGAAATTTCTCAGCCTCTCTAAAAGAAAAACATAATAGGATTTAGGGATTTACTATGATACGATAAATTTATCCTGGGTATGACTATGCAATCTTTTGTTAATACCTCAGAAACATCAAAAGGTAACTATTTTAATCCATTATAAGAATCTTTACCTTTTAATAGGAGAGTTTAATCCTTTTACATTAAGGCAACTACATTAAGACGATTCAAGAAAATTACTATCAACACATGAACTTACCATAAATTAAGAAACACACTCCAGAGACCACACATCACAAATACAGTCTTTATAGAAAAAATTAGAAAAGTCACTAAACAAATAACCACAACCCACAGCAAATAAGAAAATCAGGCCTTGACCATGAAGAAAGATATGACTTCCAAAGTTACCATATTATATTTATTCAAAATCTTTATTTTCACATAAAAAATTGAAAAGCATGCAAAGAAACAATAAAAATGTGACTCATTCATAGAAAAATTAACAGAAACTGTTTGTGAGGAAGAAAGTCACAGGACTTCTTTGGCAAAGACTTTAAATTAACTGGTTTAAATATGCTCAAAGATCTAAAGGAGACCACTGACAAAGAGCTGGAGGACACTAGGGGAATGCTGTCTCCAAAAGAGTGACAATCAATAAAGAGATGCAAGTTGTAAAAAGACCAAACAAATTCTGAAGTTAAAAATTACAGCACCTTTACCAGGAACCTAATCAACAAAACAAACAAACAAACAAGCAAAATATAACCAAAGACACTGAAATTGAGAACAGTCTGACAGTGACCTGAGGGGAGAGAGGAGGGAATTTCAGGGCAAAAGGGTGAAGGTTTTGCAGGAACAAGTATAAAGGACATATACGTAGTAATGGGGAGGGATGTGGGGAAGTCTGGGGTGTTGGGCTGGGGCGGAGGGGAAAGGCAGAAAACTGTACTTTAACAACAATAAAAATTTTTAAAAAAAGAATCAACCAATGAATGTATAAATAAGTGGAACATCAACAACATAAAGTAATTAAAGCAACTGAAGCAAGGAATTACAACATGTCAACATAAGAAGATCTAAACTTGTAGAAAATTTTTATAAGAGCTTATTTGAACCAAACTGATATCATCAGAAAAGATATCTCCAATGTTCCCTTGAGAGTAGTTTGCTTCCAGGAGCCTGTAAAAGGGGATTACTCTGGCATTTCAAAGGCGTGTTAACCTAGATACACAAGAACAATGGACAGAGCTTGTCTTTTTCCTAGAGAAGTTATAGGTATAAGCCCCTGGCTGAGTTACTCAGCTTGTTGTAGCATTATCAGTACATCACAAGGTTGCAAGTTAGATTCGCAGTCAGGGCACATACCTAGGTTGTGGGTTCAATCCTCAGTCAGGATGCATATGGGAGGCAACTGACTGATGCTCTTCTCACATCAATGTTTCTCTCTATCTCTTCCGCTTTCTCTAAAAGAATCAGTAAAAAAAAAATACCTTTGGCTGAGTATTAAAGTTAAAAAACAGGAAGTTGTAGGTGTGGGGCATGATTGTCCAACATGACCTGCCCAATTAGAAATTTATGATCAGATTACCTTGTGAGATTATTTTCAGTCTCTGGCTTATTACAGAATACTTTGTTGTTGTTGTTGTTGTTGTTGTTCAAAAACATCAGATTTGAGGAGGCAGGATTTAAAATCATAAAAATTGGTGATAGGTCAATTGAAATGATTCAATCTGAAGAGCAGAAAGACAAAAGAATGAAGAAAAATGAGGAGAGCCTGTAAGACCTGTGGGACACCACCAACCTCAAACACACATCATGGGAGGACTGGGAGGAAGAGAGAAAGGGGTGGGAAAGAATTTTGAAGAAACAATGGCCAAAAAAGTCATAATTTGGTAAAATACATGGATCTACACATTCAAGAAGCTCAGTGAACTTCAGCAAGGACAAACACAGCACATCCACACTGAGATACATTATAATAAAACCTTTGAAACAGGGAGAGACAAGGAAGGAATTTGAAAAGCAGTAAAAGAGAAGTGACTTGTCATGTACAAAGAAGCCTCAAAAAAAAATAAAAGCAGATTTCTCACCAGCAACCAGAGACCAAAATTCAGTAGAATGACACATTTAAAGTAGAAATAAAAGACAAGACTGTCAGCCAATTACCCTGTATCTAGCAAAGCTGTCATTCAATAGTAAAGGAGAAATTAACACTTCCTCAGAAAAGCAAAGGCTGAGGGACTTTACCACTAATAGATATATCCTACAGAAAGTGCTAAGGGGAGTCAAAATAAATGGACACTAGATAATAACTTGAAGCCATGTGAAGAAATAACACAGGTAAAAATACTATTTAGGAAAATATAAGGCAATGTTACTATATTTTTGGTTTGTGAGTCCCTTTTCAATCCAATTTGATTGAAAAGATGAATGCATAAAACAACAATGATAAATCTATATTTATGGGCAGAAAATGTACAAAGATTTAACTTTTGACACAACAACATAGGAACAGAATTTTTGTATACTTATGGAAGCTGATGTGTTATTAATTCAAAACAGATTGTTATAAAGTTAGGTTAATTATAAACCACAGGATAACTAATACTAACATAATTAAAAATATACAGAAAAAGAAATTAGAAAAAAATCAAACTGATATTTTCTTAAAAAAATAAGAAGGCAGTAATGGGGGAATTGAGGAAGAAAAAAGACGACCTATAAAAAACACAATAGTATGACAGGAATTCTCCTTCTTTTACAGTTGTTGATAGTAATTTATTTGAATTGCTATCTGACCTGTGTTTCTTAATTTATGGTAAGTTCATGTGTTGATAGTAATTTTCTTGAATGCCTGGGGCCAAAACAAAAACTCTCTTTGCATATTGGCTCACTGTTTAGCATTCTTCAATGCTTATTAAGGCTGTTACCACTTGGCCTTAGCCCTCATTTTCTGCTTGTCCTGAGCCTAAGTGTTAATTAAAGGTAAAAGCTTAGGGTCTTCCAAGCATTTTTCCATCCCTGAGTCTGCACCTTACTTTCTAAATTCCTAGACATGGGAGCTTTTTAACATTTTACTTCCACACAAAATCTCTCTCCCCAGTCTTCCCTCCCAGGTGTCCAGGAGCATGTCTACCTGTGTCAACCTTAATCTCTTCCCTAAGGCGGTAAGGGTTGTTAATTTACCTTTTTGTGTTTTCAATGATTGCCCTCCACCTGACTGCATTTCTGCCCCTAAAAAAGCTCTGTGCTAGTCAAAACAAAGGCAAAACTGCTTTATATTAGTCCTTCATATAGCCTCTGTGATAACCCAAACTGACAAACACAATTCTTTGAGAACAGGAGGCTATAATTTTGTATACTTATGGAAGTATACAAGACTTCTATCAAGCAGAGGAGGAGGGGCTGTCAAGGGCAAGTGAAAATGCCATAACGCTCCTCCACCATTTTTAAGTTTCCTTTTCCTTCTTTCAGCATTCATTTTGTTGCTATAAACCTGTTGGGAACTGCCCTGCCTGGTTTCAGGAGCTGTAACCCCCCACCCCACCCCAGCTAAGGCTGAGTGAGCAAACTTTGGACCATAAGCCACTAAGGAGACAGAGCTTATCTCCCTGGCCCGAGTGCCACTTCTGCTCCTCTTTTCATAACTGGCCCCCAATGCTTGATCAGTTAGCCAATGATGGGTAAGTTTCCCCAAGGGGGGAATGACCTAAGTCAGGCATGATCACGTGGAGGCCCCAGGGAAGGATTTGAGGGGGCTATGGAGAAAAGGGGTGATGGACCGTCGCCCCTCAGCTTTGACAACGCCTGACTCCCCTGAGTCCTCAAGAAGTCTCTGAAAATTCCTTGGCTATCTGCCTCCTCTGCCTGACTTAAGCCTGAAACAATGACAGAGGGCCATGCAGCCCCGTGCTGGATAAGGCAGGCTCCCTGGGTGATCAGGCCTGAGAAAAGATATGTAAAATCCTGTGAAGACTGCTTTGCTAAGAATGCTTTTAGTTACATGATAAAGGTCCAAGCAGGAAATGAGTTTGTTTCCCAAAGTTTTGTAGCCTTTTAGCTGATAGACCCTGACTCAGAAGAAGCTCCAATAGTTCTTTGTATGCTATCTACTGTTTGATCCTTACTGCCTGACAATGATTAATGAGCTGTACCTGTATTCCTGTACAAATTAAACCAAATAAAAGCTTATCTAGGCAAGGGTCAGTGCACTCTCCCCTTGAGAGAGTTGCCAGGCTGCTCTGAGGTGCTCCCCACTTGAGGGAGTAGCCATGCCGTTCCTTTTCCTCCACAGGACTCCACAGGACTCGGTAGTCCGTGTGAATTTGTCTCATGTCTCATCCGTAATGCCATGGACACTGCGGGCCAGTGTCTGCATCATAAACCTTTGACTATTTTCTGGATATCCAACAAGGTTGATTCTGATGGTTTTTCTCTTGCTTGTTCATTGTTTCAATAGAAGGATAAGCCCTTAAAGCTATATACCCCTTTATGCAATATTTGATTATGTGACTCCTATGAGGTATATTTTTCTTAATGACTGTGCTTGATAATTGCCTTACAAAATTCCTGAAAATTTAGCAAATTGTTCTCATGAGCCAGTACTGGTTCCGTCATATCACTGGGTCATATGGTCAATGAGGGCATAAGAGAGGTTTGCCAAGGTCTCTAAGCCTAGATTGGCTGTCCAAATGGTGGGGCATTTTTCCCTCTTGAACAAAATGTTAGCAAACTGAATTCAACGATAAATAAAAGAATGATTCACCACAACCAGGTGAGATTTTTCTCAGTTATGCAAAGCTGGTTTAACATTTTAAAAAATAAAATAAAAAGCAATGCAATGCATTATAACAAAGAATATTCCAGTGTGTGTGTGTGCATGCACATGTAAAATCCTGGCTATTGTGAATAATGCTGCAATATGTTTATGGGAGTGTATATATCTCTTCAATATGCTATTTTCACTTCCACTGGATCTGTACCCAGGAGCTGAATGGCTGAATCATATATATCCAGGATTGGAATTGCTGGTAGTTCTATTTTTAATTTTTGGAGAAACCTCCATACTCTTTTCCATGGTGACCCAATCAATTTATATTGCCAACAACATTACACAAGGATTCCCTTTTCTTGACATCTTTGCCAGCACTTGTTTTCTACTCTCTTCTTAATAACAGCCATTCTAACAAGGATGAGTTGATATCAATTTGTGGTTTTTATCTGCATTTTCTTGATGATTAGTGATATTTAGCATCTTTTCTTGTCTCTGTTGACCATTTGGATGTCTTCTTTGGAAAAATAACTATTTGATTTCTCTGCCCATTTTTAATTTAATTTTTTGGAGTTTTGTATTTTTGTATTTTGTAAATTAACCCCTCGTGCAATATATGGTTTACAAATATTTTTTCCTATGCTGCATGTTACCCTTTTATTTTTTATTTTTTTGATTGTTTCACTGTGCAGAAACTTTTCAGTTTGCCATACTCACATTTGACTTACCTTTTTTCATTTGTGTTTTGGTGTCATATCCAGAAAAATCTTTACTATAAACAATGGCATCGAGCTTCTTTCCCAAGTTTACTTCTATTACTTTTAGAGTATCAGATCTTATGATAAAATCTTTAAGCCATTTAGAGTTAATTTTTGTGAGTGGCATAAGAAACAGGCCCAATTTCACTTTCCTTCATGTAGTTATCCAGTTTTCCAAGACCGTTTATTGAAGAGATGATCCTTTCCCCATTGAGTGTACTTGGCTCCTGGGTCAAATATTAGTTTGACCATGTATTCAGGTTATTTCTTGGATCTCTCTTCTGTTTCATTGGTTTATGTGTCTTATTTTTATACCAGTATCACACTGTTTTAATTACTGTAATCTGGTAGTATAGTTTGAAATCAAAAATTGTGATGCCTCTCACTTTGTTCTTCTTTCTTAGGATTGCTTTACCCATTTGAGATCTTTTATGGGGCCACACAAATTTTAAACTTTTATTTTGTATTTATGTAAAAAAAACTGCTATCGAAATTATGATAAGGATTGTGTTGAATCTATAGATGGCTTTAAGTGATATGGGCATATCAATAGTATTAATTCTTCCAATCCATAAATATAGGATGTCTTCCATTTGTTTGTGTCTTTTTCAATTTCTTTCACCAAAACCTTACAGTTTTTATTCTCAGATCTTTTAGTTTCCTGGTTAAATTTATCCCTGAGTATTGCTTTGATGCTATTGTGAATAAATTAGTTTTCTTTATTTCTTTTTGAGATGCTTCATTGCTAATGTATGAAAGCGCAACTGCTTTCTGTATGCTGATTTTATATCCTGAAACTTTACTAAACTTATTGGTTGGTTCCAACAGTTTATTGTTTAGCTTTTAGGATATTTTATACATAAAATCATATTGTACCTATATGACATTAACCAATGTCACTACAATAAATTTAATTTTAAAAAGATTATATTGTCTGCAATGATACCAATATTACTTCTTTTTTAATTTTAGTGCCTTGCCTAATTGCTTCAATGAAATCTTCAAGTACTATGTTCAATAAGAGCAATGAGAGGATGCCCTAACCTAGTTCCTGATTAAAAACAAAAAGCTTTACATTTTTCCCATTTGTGTATGTCAGCTGTGATTTTGTCATATATTGCCTTTACTATGTTGAGGTGTTTCTTCTACACCTCATATTTTAAGAATATGATATAAATATTTTGAGAATTTTTATTATGAAAGAATGTTATAGTTCATCAAATGCTTTATGCATCTATTCTTATGATCACGAGGTTTCTTATTTCATTCTATTAAAGTGATGCATTATAATTTTTTCAAAATTCAGTTTTCATTTTTAGGTGACATAGATTATACCAGTTTCAGGTGTAACAACATACTGATACTTACATATCTTACAAAGTGCTCAAAGAGCATTACTGCCTATGTTTTCGCTTAGGGGTTTTATGTTGCTCAGGCCTGGTATTCACATATTTAATCCTTTTTGAGTTGATTTTCATATATATGGTCTAAGAAATTGGACTAATTTCTTCTTTTTTTCCATGTATATGTCCAGTTTTCCAAGCACCATTTATTGATGACACTGTTTTTATACTATATTCTTTCTTAATTTGTCATAAACTAGTTGAATACAAGGGTGGGTTTACTCTTGGCTCTCTATTCTGTTCTACTGACCTATGTGTGTTTTTATGCCAGTGCCATGCTATTTTAATTACTATAGCCTAATAGTATAATTTGATCAGATAGCATAAGACCTCAAACTGTGTTCTTTCTCAATAGTACAATGGCTATTCAGGGTCATTTGTGTTCTCATACAAATTTCAGGATTATTTGTTCTAATTCTCTAAAGTATGACGTTGGTATTTTGATACAGATTGCATTAAATCTGAAGATTGCTTTGGGTAGTATAGACATTTTCCTGATGTTCATCCTGCCTATTCATGAGCATGGTATATGCTACCACTTAATTGTATCTTCTTTAATTTCTTTCTTTAGTGTCTTTTACTTTTCTGAATACAAGTCTTTTACTTCCTTGGTTAAATTTATTCCTACATATTTTATTCTTTTTGATGCAGTAGTAAATGGGATTATTTTTTTAATTTCTGGTAGGAAGTTGTTGGTATATAAAATGCAACCAACCAATTTCTGAGAATTAATTATGTATTATGCTACCCTACTGAGTTCATTGATTAGTTCTAATAGATTTTGGTGTAGTCTTCAGGGTTCTTTATATACAAGGTAGATAAAAGTAGATTTATAATTGTTCATATGGAAAGACATGCAGGTTGTGATTATTACAATAGCTTTGTTAACTCAAAGGAATGTCACAATGTGTTTTGCATACTCACAACTGCAAACCTACTTATGCCCACCCCTGCACAGTAGTATCATGTCATCTGCAAATGATGACAGTTTTACCTCTCATTTACAATTCAAATGTACTCATTTCTTTTCTTTTGTCAGATTATTATGGCTAGGATTTCCAATATTATGTTGAATAAAAGTAGTGAAAGTAGATATCCTCATCTTGTTTGTGATCTTAAAGAAAAAGTTTTAGCTTTTCTCTGTAAGTATGATATTAGCTGTGGGTTTGTTATATATGGCCTTTATTATGTTGGGGTATGTTCCCTCTAGCCCCACTTTGCTGACAGTTTTAACCATGAGTGGATGTTGAATTTTGTCAAATGCTTTTTTTAAACCTATTTATATGATCGTATTATTTGATATTTTTTATTTTCTTCATGGGGTGTATCATGTTAATTGATTTTAAAGTATTAAACCAACCCTGAATCCCAGGAATGAGTCCCAGGAATAAATCCCACTTGATCATGTCATATGATCTTTTATTGTAGTAGTGAATTCAATTTGCTAATGTGTTATTGAGGATTTTTGCATCTCTGTTCATTGGAAATATTGTCTTATAATTTACTCCTTTTTGTAATGTCTTTGTCTGATTTTTGGTATCCAAGTAATGCTGGCCTTGTAAAATGAGTTTGGGAGCCTTCCCTATTTTAGGAGTACTTTCAGAAGAACAGGTACTATTTTCTTTGAATGTTTGGTAAAATACATTTATGAAGCCATGTAGTATAGTACTTTTGTTTTTCTGGAGTTATTTGATTACTAATTTTATTTCCTTAGCAGCGATCAGTTTGTTCAAATTTTGTGTTGCTTCTGGGCTCAGTCTTGGAAGGTTGTATATTTCTCAGAATCTATCCATTTATTTCAGGTTGTGCCATTTGTTGGCATGTAATTGTTTGCAGTATTTTCTTATGATCCTTCCTGTGGTATCAATTGTCACGTCTTCACTTACATTTCTGATTTTATTTGCCCTTCCCCCTTTATTTTCTTTAATAATTCTGGCTAAAGTTTTATATTTTAGTCATTTTCATTGTTATTCTATTTGAGTTGTCTTAATTTTTCCCCCTTTGCCTTCCTCTACCCATCCCACCACCAAATCCCACACTCAATTCCCACACTGTTGTCCACGTCAGTGGGTCATTCATACATGTTCTTTGTCTAGTCTTTTCCTCTTCTTTCTACCATTTTCTCCCTCCCCCATCCCATCTGGTCACTTTCAGTCTACTCCATGTTTCCATGGCTGTGATTCTATTTTGTTCATTAGTTTATTTTGTTCATTAGATTCCACTTATAGATGAGGTCATATTAGATTCCACTTATAGGTGAGATCATTTGTCTTTCACTGACTGGCTTATTTCACTTAGCATAATATATTACAGTTCCATCCATGCTGTCGCAGAAGGTAGGAGTTCCTTCTTTATTTCTGCTACATAGTATTCCATTGTGTAGATGTACCACAGTTTTTTCATCTGCTCAATTCTGATGGGCACTTAGGTTGTTTCCAGCACTTGGATATTGTAAATACCACCACTATGAAGATAGAGGTGCATAAGTTCCTTTGAATTGGTGACTCGGAGTTCTTAGGCTATAGTCCCAGCAGTGGAATGATCTATTTCTGTATCTTACCAGAAAACCAGTTCTTGATTTCATTGACTTTTTTCTAATTTTCTAATTATTTTATTTATTTCTTGTCTGATCTTTCTTATTTTCTTCTAACTCATTTTGTGCTTTGTTCTTCTTTTCCTAGTTTTTTAAGGTATGAGGTAAACTTTTTCTTTATAAATATTTTATTGTTATTCTATTACAGTTATCCCAGTTTTCCCCCTTTGCTTTCCTCCACCCAGCCCACCCACCACTACCACAGTCAATCCCTGCCCTGTTGTCCCTGTCCATG
>PVKM010041245.1:0-13195 GCA_004027735.1 Carollia perspicillata
ACAGGAATCTAAGCTTTTCTATTCTACCGTGTGCCCCCTTGAACAGGGTCTGGCAAGTAGTAGGTAGCAAATAAGTATTTTGAGAATAAATGAATGATCACATACCATTCACTGGTGCACCATTAATGCCAAAGGACAATGTAGTAGACATTCAGTAAATATTGTTTTAAAAATATTTTCTTAATATAATTGAATGAGCGAAATTTTATCACCTTTTTTCTAAAGGTGTCAGTATGAACTATTTCCATGTATTCTGTATTAGTTTCCTGTCACTGCCATAAAGTTTTTCACAAACTTGGTGACTTAAAATAACACAGTTATCACTTTATGGTTCTGGGGCCAGAAGTCTAACAGGAGGCTCAGGGGACTAAAAGCAAGGGATTGGGAGAGCTGCACTCATTCTGGAGTTTCCAAGGGAGAATCTGTTACCTTGCCATTTCCAGCTTGCAGAGGCTGCCTGCATTCCTTGGCTCATGGTCCCAATTCCATCTTCAAAGCCCTAAGTGGCCAGTTGAGTCTCTATCCTGCTGTATCAGTCTGACACTGATCCTCCTCTGTTCACTCATATAGACCCCTTGCTTTAGGCCTAGCTGGATAAGCCAGAATCATCTCTCTAAATATTCTTATTTAATCGCATCTGCAAAGTCTCTTTTGCCCTGTAACCTGCAAAATATTCCCGGGTTCCAGAACTTAACACATGGGTGTATCTGGGGGCCATTATTCTGCCTCCCACCTCGTCATGTAGTATGATTCTGGGAATAAATTGACCTTCTTTTGGAGAATCCCATAGAAACCCCTTCTCTTTTACGTGTATGCTACATGGCCACATTCTGGAAAGAAATTCTCCGTAAGTAATCTAATCTTTCATTTTCCTGTCTCAGGGCTATGGCCTGAGGGTGTGAATAACATTATTTTGCATAACTAGCACAAAGGGTTTAGACTGCTACTGCGTATGCATGTGAACAGCCTAAAAATAAGTAGATATCCGCATCTCTGGACAGGCTAAGAATCCATTTCTGTCGCTGGTAGGAGATAATTACAAGAGGAGAAAACAGATTACATTTTCATCACCAAAATAAGGACAATACCACTGTATATTGTAAGAAGATAAAATTCAGTGAGTATCAAGCCAATTGCTTCATTATTAGAAGGATCTATTTTTTTTTCTGGATGAAGGTAGGTTTCTTTTATTATAAAAGAAAAAATAACTCCTCAGAATCTTAACAAAGGAAAGAAACATTTCACACTTGTAACAGACACCAGTATACAAAGTTATAAATGTTTGACCCCAGTCCTGTCCCCTTCTTCTCTAGGAGCAAAGATGAGAAGGAGGCAGTTGAAGCAAATGAGTAATTCTGTAAAACAAAGACTTCAACCCCTACATATATGATTAAAAGATAAACTTCTGTTTTGCTTTTAGAAAAGGAGATGGGGGCTGAAGACCAGGATGATGGAGCCCAAACCCTGCATTGAGCTAAGGCAGTCTCTTCACTTCCCTAAGGTAAGTCAGCCCGTACACATAAGCAAACCCAGGGGCCCTACACATCAACCAGCCATCAACATATTCTATCTGCCTTGGCACAGCTCGTGTTTCTGGAATTATTTATGAAGGCACTCTTGCTATATTTGCACAGCATGCAGCACTGTTCACAGCAGGCTACAGATTATTGTCAATGAATAATGCCCCCAAAGCTCCTAACCCTTTTGTGCTGATGCCTAATAACCAACAGCAATAGCCCCTTCTCTGTGTTCTGCTCAAGTGATAGCACAGCCATAAATATACTACCAGCAGCAGGATCTACTGGGTAGCAGTGACCACCAAGGCCAAGTTACAGGTGTTACTGTTCCCTGTTATACTACGAGCAATGTTTATCACTAAGATTTTTTTAAAGATGATGGACCCTAAATACAGACATCAGACTTTTCTGAAATATCATATCACTTGAGTTATTAATCAAGCCAAAGTGTACATCAGGTCTTGTTTGGGATTTTACTGTGAAAAATATGAAGAACATTGTAGAGAAGGGGGAAATTCCTACATAGATATTCTTCTCTCCAAGTTATCACAATTGCATGGAAATTCATCTTCTAACATTCACTGGAGCATCAGGCTTTTTCTCCTGCCGACTGGCGTACCTCGTCGGAGAGCATCAGAAAAGGCCAGTGGGCCTCAGAATTCCCACTCACACCCCGGTTTGGTAAAGACAAAAATCTTCCTGCAATTTCCCTTTTACTTCTTCCCCAAGGCCACATAGAAACATTTCACCAAAACTAACAGGAAAACCAGCTCCTTGGGCAAAAACACCATGAGATAATCTCTGTGTCTGGTGTCTAGTTTAAATGTCTCAAATGAATATCTTACAAATTCATGCAAGAGGTAAGCATTCAGAAACATGCATTAACCTGCTGTAGGAGATCACTAAATTTAACTCGAAACCCATGAAGACAACATTCACAAAGCACCATAAACGTTAGAAAGGGAGACAGAGGCCCAGCCCTGAGCAGAGCTCTCCTGTTTGTCGACTGTAATGATGAGGGACTTTACCATGAGTGGGCTCAGGAGTGTTCCCCCTTTTTTAGACTTTGCCTGGCCTCAACATCTCACTAGAGTGTATTCGTTTCTTGAGTCCATCATAAGAAATGGCCACAACTTGGATGACTCAAAACGCTAGGCATTTATTAATTCTATCATGGTTCTGGAGACCAGAAGCCAGAAATCAAGGCATGAGCAGGACTGAGCTCCCTCTGAAAGCCCTAGGGAGGTTCTGTTCTCACCTCCGTCAGCTTCTAGAGGCTCCAGGCATTCCTTGGCTTGTGGATGGACAACTCCAAGCTCCACCCTCATCTTCACAAGGCCTTCTTCCCTGTGTGTGTCTCTATACCCAATTTCCTCTCTCCTTTCTCCTTTTCTTCTGCTGATTTCACCATTTAGATCTGTAATTACATCTGTAAATAACTTATTTCCAAATAAGGCTGGATGCTGAGGGTCAAGGTAGACACAATTTTTTTGTAGTGTGAACACTATTCGAGCCACTTCGTGGGATCTGGTTCCTCTGCCCGGGCAGGGCTGCTGGGAGAAGAATTTGCATTTCCATTGACCCTCAGCTCCTTCTCCTGTAGCTGCCCTGCTCCCTTGTCTTTACAGGAAGTGGAGGGAGTCTGGTGCCTGTAGCCTGGGTTGATGCAGCAGAGCACCCCCATCCTGCCAGCTGTCTTCCCCACCCTGCTGCCCTGCCCCACATCAACCCTGCTCCCTCTCAGGTGAACACCCAGGAGGACTGGCTCCTCTCCCACCTTCTCTGTCTCCCCGCTTCTCTGGGGGAATGGGCCTCTGTCTCTGAGGTGGCTTTCTTCTCCTTGGAAGATTTTATAATCTTCCACTAAGCACTCCGGCAACCTGGAGGAACTCAAATTTTATTTAAAATAAACTATTTTCTCTATAGAGGAGAAGAAACTTTATGACAAGGTGATTTTTAAAAAATACATCAGACTATTAAAAAGATAAAAACCACCATTGATCTCATGCCATAAAGGTAACTAATTACTGTGACTGTTTAGGTGAGTTCCCCAAAAGCCTGTCTCTGTGAAATACATAATGCCCCCTTTAAAACACAGCAAGATTGCATGCTGCACAGAACTGAATTAACTCATAAATTTAAATTTTATGATATAATAAACACCCTTGAAAGCAACACTCAATAATTAGAATTTCTTTTTGAGTTGCTCTTTTCACATTATCTGTCCCAATTATTTCTTCACATCACTAAATAATCTCTAAAACAATTTGAATGGCTGCTTATTATTGCAGGTTACAGATGCCCTGCAATTAATTTAAATAATTCTACATTATGCACATATAGACTGAGTCTAACTTTTGATACAATTATAAGCAATGTGTAACTTTATTTCTCTGCTTATTACATCAAAATGCATTTCTTAATCAAAAGATAAAGATGTTTAAGTTTTTGATGCATATAACTAAACCTCTAGAAGATGTATAACACTCTATAATCTCAGCACCTGGTTCATCATTCTCTTCAAACACTAGTAACCGTCAACTTTGACCAACTTAGAAGACCAAGTTATAGTATTTTAATTTGAAATTATTTGATCATGAGTGAAGTTAGGGGCTCTTATCGTATATTTAAGAATTATTATACTTCTTTTGTAATTGCCTCTTTAAATTCCTTACCATTTTTTTCTGGTGGGATATTCACCTTTTCAATAGTATGGTTTTTCATTCAACAAATTTTAGTTGTCTGTAGTGTGCCAGACACTGGGCTAGAGGTGGGGGGAAATGTTGGCGGTTAACAGGGATATTATATGTAATCTATTTATTGAAGCTATTAACCCTTTGTCATATGTCACTAACATTTGTCCTAGTTTGCCATTTTTAATATCAAATATGGTAAGTAGTTTTATAGAAGTTTTCAGGAGCATCATTTGTGTTTTTCTCTACTGGAGATTTTGAGTGCAAGTGCCATAATTTTCCTTTGGACTGTAAATCTACTGTATAAAGTTACGCTTACCTCTATTTTCAATTGCTAAGCAATTATCCCTAGTTATATTTTAGCCAACAGTCCATTAATATAACTGACCCTAGTATCCTATCTTACAGGACCACACTAAACAGACCTGTTAATTCAGGTCATCTATTTCAAACAGCCCATAAACCAGAAGAGTTGTAGGACAAAAGGAAAGTTTCTTAGAAGTTCAAAAAAAAAAGACTGAGTTTAAAATACAAATTTTGTTATCAGTGTAAGTTTATAAATAAAGATAAATAAAAACTCACTTAACGTTTCCTTTTTATTAAAATAGTATAAGCATTTTGATATATTTTATTATCAGTACAAATATTTCAGATCTTTTATGATTACTAAAAGATCTGTTAGCAAGCCTGGTCCAATGCAGCATTGCTCTAGAGCAGGGTGTCAAACTCATTTTCAACAGGGGCCACATCAGCCTTGCAGTGGCCTTCAAAGGGCCGAAGTAATTTTAGGATTGTATAAATGTCACTACCCCTTAACTGTTAAGGAGTTGAAATTACATTTGGACCTCAGAAGGCTACTACGAGGTTGATGTGGCCCCCAGTGAAAATGAGTCTGACACCCCTGCTCTAGAGAATGGAACAAAAGAGAAGCTCCCTGACGGCCTTATTTATAGTGAACTATAAGAAATGCATTAGATGCAGAAGGCCATCATCACCTGCAGCTTTTCACTAAGGCCAACGAGAGCAACGATGCCAGCTTAGGTCCTCCTGAGTCCTCTCCTCCACTCGCACCACCCCGCTCTGTTTCCTAGCTGTCTGTCCTGCAGCATTTGCTTCTTGCTTCAGTCCTCTTCTTTGCATACAGGCTATACAAGGTCATAAGCAAATGTACGTGTAGTTTCCATGAGCCTTGGAAAAAGAAATTAAACACTGGACTTGTCTAAGGTTCCCAGAAAGTATCAGAAGATGATCAACTTTATTTTCTATGAACCTTAATAAAACTGAATAATTAGATTGCTGCATTTGTCCACCTATAAGCAATAACTTGCTAAAACTTTTTTTGGTCTATTCCAAATATCAGAACTGACACACACAAAAAAGAATTCATTAACTATTTGTTCTTTTCTCTCTTGACACCTAAAATAGGTCAAATTTCTTATTCAAGGGTCAAAGAAGATTTTACCTATGTATGTTAGGGTTCTTTGTTGTTGTTTTCAAGAGCTGAGTTGAAGCAAATAAGGTACCTATTAGGGAAAACGTCAAACTATTTTCAATGGAAAATAAAGAGTTACATAATTCTACCGTGAGGCACAGGATAAAGTACCAGGCAAATTTTCAATGAGCTCTTCAATGTGATGTGTGTGGTTTCCTTTGTATTCATCCCAACCTTACCCTCTTTTAAGTGGTTAGTTTCTCAATCCCAGCAACTCTGTCTCTGGGGTGATTAGCATGAGAATCCGTGTCTAAAAGGTGCTCTGGAAGTGCTGAAGGATGACTCCAACTTCCCTACATATCTGCCTGGATGCTCTCAGAGTAGCACCAGGAAGCCTAGCCATCTCCGCTGAATTATCACTAGGGATTCCACCGGGGATCTCAGGACTCGAACAGTCCCCTCACATGATGCTGAGAGGTTTTTTGCAAACACCATCACAAGAGGCCAAGTTCAGAAAAGTTGTTTCAACCACACAGGCATCAGACTGAAGCTATAAAAACATTCAGCAGTGGTTATTGTACCTTAATTCCAAATAGATCCTCTTCAAAATTCTCTTATTAAAAACCTTTGAAATGTCTTATTTTTCCCAATATCAAGAGGCAACCACGCTATTACATTACATATAATTTCACTTATATGTAAATGAAATCTATTTTCATTTTATTTGTTTCAATTGAAGATGAAAAAAGCCACCATGTTTGACTCATTAAAAACAAAAAGATTGAGTAGAATGAGTTTTCTTACATAGAGCAAAGATAAAATTCTAAATTATATTCCTACTTTTCAATTGAATGACATAGTTATGTTTAATCAGACTTGTGACATTATCTAAAATGTCTAGAGTTCTCTTAAGAAATGTTTAGTCTACTTTCCTTATTAAAAGCTCGTGAACTTATTGTTTCACTTTTTTATTCTAATCCTACATTGATGCCATACTAATCCGACATTTTCTTGACAATTTGAGGAGATAACTAGTCCTTTCAGGATAACCTTGTTGGATATAAACTTTATGTGGACATCAGGAAGGCACTTACCTCTTATAATTAGTTTATGTTTAAAACAATATTAAAAGTTCTTAGTTTTCCCTGGATCTTTGACATGGAACAATTTAATTCTTCTAGTGTGATATTATAGTAGAAGTTGACAAAACTTGATTGACATGGAGACTGCGGTGATTCTACATACAGAGTCATGCAATTAAAATACATATAACACTGCTTGATTAAACAAATGAATGCTCAAGAACATGTAATTAAGGCAAGTATCCTTTTTATACACTAAATTAATTTAAATGGGTGGTAAGTTTAACATTACATTATGTACAGGAGGTCTAAGACTAATTTTTAAAACATATCCATTTATGTGCATTTTATAATCAATAATTAATATTTATACAGTTTTTGGTATGCCAAACACTTCACGTTTATCAGCCTACTTAATCTTTACAACAACTTTAACTTGGGGATTATTATCTCTGTTTCACAGATAGAGAAGTTAAGGTATTGGGAGGTTAAGTAATTTACCCAAAGTCACAAAACTAGTAGTGACAGAGTCAGGATTTAAACACATGTCACCTGACTCCAAATTCTTTTTCTTAACAAGTATGCAATCGCGTTGCTAACGCTTGTTCCCAGGCAGTTTCCCACCATGTTTCACCCAAGAGCCGACCTTGCTAAACTTCTACGGTCAGATCAGTTGTGACGAATTCACATAGCTTCGCAGGATGGAATCTACAGTTTTGCAACATCTGAAGTTCCTTCTTGGCCTGAAAGTACTCAAAGTTCTGATTTATAAATGCCAGATTTAGCAAGTAAAAATATAGGATGTTCAGGTAAATTTGAATTTTAGGTAAACACAGTCTTTTAAAGTAAAAGTATGTTCCATGTAATATCTTGGACGTACTTCCACTAAAGCTTATTGTTATTTACCTAAAATTCAAATTTAACCTAGTGCTCTGTTTATTCTCTGGCAACTCCATCTTGAGTTTAATTCTTTCTCTAATGTTGTCCACTGGACAGGAAGGAAACAACCTCATGCAAATTTGAGAGCCCATTTTAATCACCAGTGTGATCCCAAGAATTGCTCAGACTCCAGAGTTATAAGATTGTGAAATGGTTACCTTCCTGCATCCCTGCTGCCCCTCAGTCAGCCAGCGTCCCTGTGGTAGCAACTCCTTAGGTCCAGTGTCTAAGTGTGATGTAATGGACTGATTTACAGGACAGCCTCCTTTTTAAATGGTTTAATCCATCACTTTATATTTCTACTGAAGCCTGAGTTACAGCTCAGCAAAAATCATGGGAGTATCAGTAAAAATTATCACAACCTCCTAAGGGTCAATCTCACTCCCACGTACTTCCAGTCTCCAATCATCAGTGCAATAAAACATTCAAAACTTCATATAAAGAAGAATGTCCTTCTCATTTTATTTTTTTTCCGGGTATTGTTTCCATTGTAAAATGTGAAGACCAGATAGACATAGTCTTTGAACATCTGAGGACAGAATTTTTTCCTGGAGGCTCTGTATCTGATTGCCTTAAAGCCTATACTGGGGATGAGGCCAAAATGCATGATTCCATGTAAAATTAATTACTGGGTGAGCTTCCCATTACTGAGTTCACAGTGGCCTTGAAAAATATTGTCCTTCGAGGGATGCCAAGTCAAAATCATGCAAAGTGCTATTTAATTGATGCATTGAGCTTAAAAGCAGCCAACTCTATCATATTAGCCCTGTGTTGGTCACATCAGCAACTGCTCAATAAATAACTTGTTGGCTGATTGACTGAAGGGATATTGAAACAGATACTGGGTAATTCTCTTTGCTCTGTGATCGGATGTCCTTTTCAAAGGTGAAACCAGCAGGGCAACAGAAAGCAATCAGGGGGTGGGGGTTGCGGGGAGCTGCTGAGAATTATTCATGAGAGCAAAAAAGAAGAGAGACACATTATCTGTATTCTATGCTGGATGCACAGCATTGAAAATGGAGTTGTCACAGCTGTGACAACAGAGGAAATGGCACGGGATTGGGGGTTTGAAAGCTTGGATTTTGATGCTCTGCCAGTGACTCTGTGGGAGACCATGGAAAAGTTCATTGACATGTTCTCTGGAAGTTTAGCTAAATGTTTTCTAGGGTCACTTCTTTAATTTTATAACTTTTCTTCTGACTCAGATTTATACGCGTTCTGCTGTGAAGAAATGTTAGCCTCTACCCTTTCTCAAATATTGATTTGCTGCTCTTACTCCTCAAATTTCTAAGCAGATTACATACTTGAAAAATGTGATAGCAATTCTCATGAATATCCTAGTTATTAACGGAGTTTGGCTAGTTAGGTTAATCATTATGGCCCTGGAGCTATCACAAAATCAATCCTTTTTACTGTCATGCACTCCTTTATTCAACGAATGCTGAAATTTTAGTCAATAAATATTTCCTGCTCAGTAAGAGCCAACTACATATTATGCACTGAATCAGGTGCTGGGGAGAAGATTCCTCTCACCAGCTATAGAGCTATCATCTAGGTAGAGAAACGGGAATGTAAACAGAATTTCAACAAACTGTGGTAAGTGTTGTAAAAGAAGTGTTTACGAACAGCCTAGGGGGGCTAGAGGGAAGGTGGCCATCGCCTACCTGAACCAATCAGGGAAGACTTGCACAGAGGAGGGACTGTCTGCAGTAGACTTTGAAAGATAGGGTTGTCAGACTGAAGAGTTAGAAGAGGCATTCTGGGCAGAAAACACAAGTTTATTCTGTAACTATGAACACAACTAATGTGAGCTTGAAGGTAATGGAAGGTTGAGAAGGCTAAAGGGGTCAGATTTGTTACCTAAAAAGTCCCAGAATAAAGAGAAAACTAAGAGATACCATGTGTAGAAAGAAAACCATGAAAATATTTGGAAAGAAGTATGTATATTTGTGGTGTAAGGGTTGAGGAGAGATTAAGGACATAAACGCTGCCCTACAGAAAATCTTGTTGAATAGCACAGAGAACACCGTGATCTTCCAAGGGCTCCTCTTTAGAGCAAAACATGTTAGGGTAAGATCAGCCGATGATTCTGCCTAGTTTCTCATTTTCTTCAACAATAGGTCTTCACAAAGCTTATTTGTCCTTGACACCCAAGCTGTAGGTGCCCTTCTTTGCCCAGCGAGCACTAGCCATCTTGTGATGTCATTGATTCCTACCTGTAGTGCCCTGTCTAGTCATCTATTTGCTTTGGACTTGGAAAAAATATTGTTCCTTCTGCAGAAAATATCATTTGAGCTTACCATTTTCCATTCTTGAGTGAAGAGTTAATTTTGTATATGCTCCAGACTTGCCATTTCCTAACAGTGTCTGGCATATCGAAACCAAAAATCCCATATTAACATCTTGGAGCAGGAAATATATTTTCTTCTTACATTGCACTAACCTTTGCATCTCATATTTCCATGGGCCTTGTGACCTTTCAATAAACAGTGGTCAAATTTTCTATTTCATATATGTATTGAACTTTATAGCTTTAGAAGCCCTGAAGTTGACTCATAAGTCCTATAGAAACCTGTCTCTCTCATTCTATTAGAATAAGTGAAGGTGCTAGAATAGAAACAGATAAAAAAGAAAGATATAGTTAAGAGTCAGCAGAAACTGGGGCTTTCTTATTTGTATTGTATGGTTCCTTTCACTGAGTATAATGTATGAGTTTCTGTATAATATGTAATGTGGTCATCAATTTTAATTTTGCCAGCCTTTCATTCAGCTGTTGCTGTCATTCCCATCCAGATCTTCAAAGGGCCCTGCCAGGATGACTAGCACAGTCCCCAGATCATTCTCCTGTAATAATACTGATTGAGATCGACCTATTTTTTTTTCTCTGCAACTTGGAAATCACAGAGGGTTTATCACCCATCTGATAATCATCTTTTCCAAAAGGACAGCTTTTAGAAAGGCAAACACAACTGCATATTCTTTAAATAACTCAATTAATATATTAATTAATAATACAAATATGGCTCATTTCAGGCAAATATTTGATTCTATTCCACACTTAAATGGTTACTGTACATTGAATTGCATCCTTCCGCCTCTACCCAGTTAAAGCAGGGTTTGCATTCTCAATTGAGGACAGGAGAGAACACTCTCAAACTCGGCCATCCCACCAAAAGAGATCTCTGATGTTAAAATGTTTCACCTGAAAACAGTTCCATATCCATATAAAACCCAGGAGCCCCCTTCTTTCCTCTAATGTTGTGCTTTACACATTTTTACCTCACACAAGCCCAGTTAATGTAGGAATCAGTATTAGTCCTAAAGTTCGTAAATAAATGTGATCTAGTCAGTGTTTTAATTCAAAGGAGATACTTTTGACACAAATCTATATAGGCAGACTTGCTAAATTACCAACTTCAGTGAATGTTTATGGTCTCGTAGTTCACTTGAGATTTTCCAAGAGCTAAAATGTCAGGGTTTTTTGATTAGACTGGTAGTTATTTCCTTCTCTCTAAAATTTGAAGAAATTCAGTTGCTGTCCAACTATAATGTTACCATCTGATAATATGTCTTTCCCCTGGGATAGTCAAATATACAAGTGACTTCTCAGTTATTCCAATAAAATTATAAAAGAAAGCTATGCAAACTGTGAGTTCTTGCCTTCCTACAAATAAATTCAAAGCTAAACATAAAATTTCTATTCTGCCATTCTCGCTGCTAAAATCCACTTCATTCACTAGTTAGAAGTTATTGTTTTCTCATCTAATTCAATTACTCATATAATTCTTGAAGGCTCTCATAAAATGAACATGTATATTGCATCTTCTGTGCTTCTGAGATGAATTTATTACTGGAACTTAAGGACAGTAGAACATCCTCACCTAAATTCATAGTCTTGTGAATATAGTTAATAATATATGCCACACAGTTCGGTCCTTTTTAAACTGTCAGACAGACACACACACACCGTAAGATTATAAATAATGGCATCCTATATGGTAGAAAATTATGTTTTGAATAATCAGTGCCCATTAATATCCTCCTAGGTAGCTGTATTTACAAATAAATGAAGGCTAGCTTAATTGCAATACTCAAGACAATAGTTAATGACCTGAGTCCCCAAATGACATTAAACGCCTATACGTAAGGAATGCTTGTTCTTGCTCACCACTATCGACTCAATGTCTAGAACAGTGCTTGACTTATAGTAGATTTTTAAAAAGTATATTTGTTTAAGAAATGAATAAATAGATTATCTAAAAATATTAGGTGGGGAATAATTTCCTACCTTTTAAATTCCTTTGTAGTAGAGCAATATGGAGGAAGATATATTTTGGAAGAAGACAAAACATAAATTTGACTGCATACATTTGATATGAAAACAATAGCCAATTTGGGCAGGACTTTAAGGTGAATATTTCCCCTTTGTAAGAGAATCTGTAATTGCTTAAACACTGAAAATCACAGTAATTTCCAGTTGCTGAAAATCCTCCTATGCAGCAAGATGCAGTAACCAAGGAAGTCAGTGTGTATGGGCTGACAAAGGGCAGAAGTGAATTTAGGTAAGCACATTGAACTCGCACTCCCGTGGGACATGTGTCTGAACATGATGCACTTACCTGCTTAGCTCTAAACACCACAGACATCTCCCTGGTTGGAAATAATTGGTCTAATATACCCCGCTTGTGGAGAAAAGCATGCAATGTGCCAGGTCCTTGAGGAAATATAGTCCTCCACTAAGTTTTAGATCTTGGCCAATTACGCACAGGGTCTGTCGTTATGGTAACACCTTCATTTCTCTCTCTTTTGCTGAAAATATTGGAATTCTACAGCTTTCCCTTTGGTTTGAGATCAGTTTAAAAACTAGATGATGTAAAGACATTTTAACAAGACAACTTTCTAGCCAAGTAATTCATGATCTAAAACAAGGAACTTGATTTTCCTGTTTATCCTGCTTGCTTTAGCCTGGCCTAAGTCCAAAAGTTTAAGTGAAGTTGACTCTATTGGTCCAAACTAATCATGTAATCCACACCAACTATTCTTTGATCAGACATGCTCCAAGGATCTTGCTGAGAATTTCATGATGCTAATAAGGCATTCTGGATGGAATGGGTCCACCTTTCAGATTTTTAAATTACTTCAGAAGATATTTGCTGGCAGACTCAAAAAAGTATGTTCTATAACTGCTAAAGAATCCTATACATCTTGGAGCATGAAGATTAATATATGGGGAAGAAAGAGAAATAATAAAAAGAAACCCTAAAGCAGGAAAAGAAAGGCCAGAGATTAACCCCTTTGGGGTTTTTCCATCCTTTCAGCTATATCTACTTGCTAACTCTGCCCTCTATTTGTGGATGTTGTGTGGGTCTCAGCCCAGGTGATTACACAATGCTAGCCACACCGTCAACTCCAGCACCACGATTCCTTTCCAAGTACAGCCAGAAAGGTGTCAAGGGGAAAGCTGGAACACTGTATGTGAAAGACAAAATGAAGTGCTAACTGGGACATCTAGCCTAAGGGAGAGAAGGCTAA
>PVKM010041246.1:0-13193 GCA_004027735.1 Carollia perspicillata
GTTCCATCCCTCCAGCCCCTCATTCTGAGCTCTCAGCCTCTTGATCTGTGAGTCTGTCTCTATTTTGCTTGTTAGTTCAGTTTTTTCATTAGATTCCTCATATGAATGAAATAATATAATTCTTAAGTTTCAGTTCTTTCCAGTGATGAGGAAGGAGGGCGAGATAACATTATTTGAAATGGAAAACAAATGCTATATAGTTATTTGCTTATAAAACTAGTTTCTGTTTGCTTATAGTCCACTTAACCGGTTAAGTTTAAAATGAAATCTCTGAAATGTTCTTCCCTGGAAGGAGTTATGAGAAGGAGAAAAAGGAGTAATTCTTTGTTCACAATCAGCTGATTATGCTTTGAAGCCCCCTTACCCTCAGCTGTGTCATAGTCTTCTCTGGAAGGGAAGGATTTATTGGTCATTCTTATGAAACTCACTGGAAGGCTTGATTTTTCCCATTTACTTGAGAAAACCCGTGTTCCTTTCCACGGAGTGATTCATCTGTAGTGGCCCCAGTAGGCTAGTTGTATGATTAAGCCAAAAGGTTTGTGGATCTTTAATGCAAGCGGGATCCCTTTTTTTCCTAGCAGATTTATACCTCAGAAATTGAACTATTAAAATATTAAGTATGCAGTTTTTCTTGTGAAAAGACATTTTATGTTGGTATTGTTTCATTTTTTTTAATATAGTAAGATACAACACCCAGCACTGGTGTATGAACAGACATTTTGAACTGAATTCATTATCTTCTATTTTAGATTTATGTTGAAGTATTATTACAATTGAAAGTATTATAGTTACTTTCATATGAGTTAAAACTCAGCTGTAACAATTCGTTGACTAAATATTATGATGGTAGTCAGCTTTCAGTTGGAAGTGTTAATTATTCACCTCATAATGCACCCATAAAAAAGATTTACCAACAGTCTCCTAGGAGTAGAAAGCATATTGTCTCCGGGCATATTTCTCAAACATGCCTTCCCCACGCTCCCTGCACAAGGTTAACACACTCTCTCTTCACGACATTCAGAAAGGCCGTAGATACTCATGGGATTGGACGCGTCATTCATTATATGTTAAAAATGATCTATATTTTTCTTCAACTTAATGGTCATTGGAAGCTGTATTTAATTGTTTTTATGGGTTAAAGAACATCTTGATTAATCAAATACAAAAAATAATGTTTTTATGTGTATATGTACAGCAAAATGCATTCATGCTATGTTTTATTTAATGGTTATTTTCCCTATATTCTTCTAATAATTTAAAACTTAACAAGTAATTTTTTTCATATTGTATTTGTATATGGTCATTGGTGTTATGGTATTATTGCTCAAAAAAATGTTTGGACTTCTAATCTAGTATTTTGGATGCTGTTTTGAATCTGTAACCCAGAAATAGGACCAGGATCTCAAGTTGAAATGTCTTGCAATAGTCATACTACAGTCAGGTCTAGGTACGTGCTAGGGACAAAGCCAAGTATTTCCAAGTACAGTGTCAAATCCAAAATTCCCATTGCCTCATGCTACCTCTTCTTTTTCTTGACTCCAAAACTTACCATTATTTTTTGTGGGGTTGCATTATTTAGGTACTGCTTCCCAGTTAGTCAGAATATTTTTCTAAAACTGTCTTTTTTTGTTTGTTAATTTCAGACAATAATTATAATTATTCTTCTTAAGTTTGGCGTGCATTCTTGTCTCCTTTACTTTCTTCTGAAATTCCTATTGTTGGAAGTTATTTCTTTTTCATTTATTTTTAAAAATAGTTCTTAGTGATGTTTTAAAATGAATATATTACCTTATTAAAAGTTTATTTTTTGCTTCTTTGCTTTTTACTCCACTCAACTGGTCCAATTATTTTTCTTCCTTTTATTTTCCAGTTTTTAAATATTAATATCTCTTTCCTTTTCATTACAACTCATTTTCTCTCATATTTGAAATTCTCTGCTTTTCCATGCACTCTATCTTCATATCTACCTTTTTTCTTCCTTTTCTATTATTATTATTATTATTATTATTATTATTGTTATTATTTAGGCACAGCTACCTTTCTTTTGTTGGCCAATTAAATTTGCAATTTCCATATTATTTTGTGGAGGGCTCTGTCAGTCTGCCAGTTTTCTCTGGTTACAATGCATTTGTCTTGGCTCTTTGGGTACATGACGTAAACCAGTGTGACCACTCTGAAGTATAGGGTTTTGTCCGCATCCTAGAGATTTCTAGGACACTGAGTCGTCATGGGGCTAGATCCTCTTGTGAGCACAGCTATGGCGCTGTGGTCTGGTCTAGTTCCCACAGGACCACTACATAAGCAGTTTGGGTGGTTCCCGATGACAGTGTTACCCCATTGTCCCATTACTATTAGTTACCGTGATGGCAACTTATGGTCAGGGTTTGGGAATTCCTACAGGGATCCATTGTCTCGGAGAGGTTAACAATTCACTTAAGATATTTATTGTTGAGTTAGGGTTTCACTGATAAGGATTTCAATGATTAAATAAAGAAGTGACAGAAAAGAACAAAAGCCAATAAATGCTGTCAAGGATAACCCCTTAAAGTCTGAAATGTAGCTGTATAAATCCTTTTACCACTTTGTACCCAGTATCCGTTATTTTGATCTAAAGTGAATTCCAGTATTTGACCTTCCAAGATTTCTTGTCATTTTGTTCCAACCGTTTTTAATGACATACAACCTTCCCGTCTCGTCTCTGATTCTGTCATATAACTGCTCCTACTTGGCATGGCCTGGTGAATATAGGCATCATCTGGGGTTATTCCAAGAGTTGGAGAAGTTGCAGACGAGGTTTGCCACTTCTTTTAATTTGCTGATCTCCCAGGCTTTGTACAAGTTTTGAGCGTTACCTGAAAATGCAGCCCGAGGGATGGGGCCAGGGCCTCAATCTGAGTTGTCTCTCCACAGTCGCTGTTCAGTGAGAGCTCGGGTCATGCTACCAACACAGCCAAGGATTTCCAATTTCAGTTTCCGTAGGTGTGGCAAAAACGTTAAATGTGGCAGGGTAAACTGGATAAAATGATTATTACACATAATCCCCTTCCATAAAATATTTTAAATATGCATAGAATATAATTTATTGTATAAATATATGTTAAATATATATCAACATATATTTACCAGATTAAAATTAGAGAGTCTAAGCTCAGCATTTCCCCTAGAATAAACTCAACCAAGTTAACATACCATGTAAATTTGATACAGGATATTTGTTTACTGATATGTAACTATTAGTAATTAGGGAACAAAAAAGTTAATGACTCATTAATGTTAGAAAGTACTAAGTGCCTCACCCGCTGCAATGCAAAATTCTTAATGATTTTTGTTTATTCAAATGATTAATTGGAAATTCATTTATATTTGGTCAACTGTTTTAAAGTAGAAATACACTTCTGGTAAATAATAAACACCATAAATAGTTTTTTATAAGGCAGACCTGTAAGAAAGCAGCACTGTATTGCTAATGCTCATAACGGCTGATGGAGAGATGTCATTTTATGCACATATTGGACCATTGTACAGACATGAATATACCTTCAAGCAAAGGGTGAAGCATATCTCCTTGAATAGACAGTCAAGTTCTGGAAGTTAAAAGTGTGCTGTGTCATTCTGATGAGCACTTAGCAAATCAACATAGATCAATTTTCTGGGCATGGTGAGTGTATTTTAATCAATCTCTCATACACTCACAAACTCAAAAAATGTATTTATATCCAAAGTTGTCTTCAGACTGTAATGACATTTGTGATGACTTGAGTAAGTGTCTTGCCATTCTGGAGCCCACTGTGTTTAACAGCAATGATTGTATCTGCGGGTTAGGGGCTTTAAAAAAGGGTCTGAACTGGTGACGAGCAGTGCAGCCTCACGGATGTCCCAAGGATAAAGCAGGTCGGCTTGCATTAAACTACACTTTGAGAAAAAAATTAGTCTATTTTCATTCCTGGAAACGGCTTAACTAAATTAAAAAATACTCTCTATCTTCATACTGCCAACTATATGGAAAATACATAATGGCTAGTAGGTGGGAATTTAAAGAGATGTATTCAATTTTGAAATTATTCACTTTATGACCTTTAAAGAATTTTTGTGTTATATGTGGTAAATCAACATGTCAACAGTGAAGAGCTTCAACTTTAAATCCCTGATCTTCCCTCTAAATTACTGGCCACACATTTTATCTTGCTGAATTATATGAAGAAAGAATATTAACAGATAAAACTGTTAGCTTTAAATAAAATGAGGAATGTCCAAATCCATTGCAACAATATTACATATTTGAAAGCCTCCAAAACTGATTTTTATTTTAAATTTTGATTCTTCCATGTTACCACATATGTATCTTGTTTTTGTTGGGCAACAGATGTTTTTTTCTGGAAGCTTTTTACCATATATAGTTCTTAGAACTCGCAGTTATTCACACATTTAAAAAACAGTGAGCATATAGAATTGTGGAATTACCATTTTATTTCAAGCTGGCAGAGAAGTATTTAATGCGTCGGGACTTTAAACAAGTGAGAGAAGAGTTCCAGATGACCATCAGAGTGAGGTTTAAAATGTTACAAGTCTGAGTGTATAATCCTCGAGTTGAAATTACTTTGAGGCTGGAGGCTGTGCACTGTGCTCTGTACCTTTAGTGGCTGGTAGGTAGGAGTGCAGCGTGTGTGGTCTGAGTTGGTGTGGACGTGATCTGCATTTAATCTGGGGAAATTAATTCCCTAAGCTGCTGGCAGGCAGCATGTACTTGTTAATTATTCAGGTGGATGACAAATGCAGAGCAGAGGTTCTCGCAAAGACAAAGTTTGTAGGATGCATGTTTAGTAACTGATAGGCCTGACATTCCGTGGTGTCTTATTCAGTGCTAATCCTAAAAGCTGCCTGGTGAGATGAACGCCGTCCTCCTATCCTTGGCAGAGGAAACAGAGATCTGAGAGAACTTCATTATGGCAGTAAATCCTGTGCTGCACGGTATTCTTGGCGAAAAGGTATCTTGTCCATATGAGTAACAGCGGCAAGTCAGGATGCTGGTGTGCTAAAGCAAACAGAGCTTTACACGGAGGCACAGCCATTGTCTCTTTTCTGTTGTGAAGTTGGTTCCCGCTTCATTTTATGGATCTAGTGTACATCAAGTACGGACCTTCCCATTAAATCAGTAGCACGCCACTGACAGTGCTGTGGTTTGTTGAGTTTTAAGTGGTAGGGAAACTCTCCCCTTTCCCCTTCTAATCTAGTATGGTCAGGTTTAGAAAGCTTTCCCTACATCCCTATGCCAGTGTGTTTTATTGGAAGGAAAGATTTCCCGTGGGAATACTGGCGTTATCTTGTAAAAACTTTTCAAACTGTGCTTCTCTCACAGCCCGCCGGCCCCCGTTCTGCCATTGCCGAGTGAACTGTGCAGACCTGATTAGGTCAGCCGGGAAGCCCTGCCTGCTTGGCCAGTTCTTGGACCTTAGTTGTCACGACGGCACTTAACTCCTCCAGCGTGCGTCCCCTCTTGCGAAGCATTCAGACTGGATCGGTGTGATGCCTAAATAATAATTTAGCTAAGCCAGTTCAGTTTCCAAAAACTCAAGCTCACTTTTGGACACTAAAAAGAGGCAGTGTGGTTAGTGAAAACTGTGAACGAGGTTAGTCCTAAACTGTGAAAATCAGTAGCTGAAGTTCCCAGCTGAGGTCTTGTTATAAGTCAAAGTCGTGGCCTTGGGTGTGTGACCTTGCCTCATGGGGCCTCATTTTCCTTAGATGGGAAATGATACAGTCGAACTAAATACATAATCAAATTTCTGTGACTAAATTATTTCGCTTTATTTTTTGTCATTGTGAGCTCATCCCCATGGTTTGGCAATCTTAAAATACGCGGTTTGTAAGATCAAGAATTCTTTCAGTTTCTGTTAGTGTAAACATTCTAGAAGGCAGAATGTTTCATCACCTTCCATGGTGGTCATTCATGGGCAGAAAGTGTCCTCAGTGGCTCCTCTAAGTTTAGCTCTTTAGCTTGTTGTCTTAGTGTTTGAGCATTTGATTTACTGCTGAGTAATATTTTAAATGTCATTTTGATCGTCATCTGGAACTCTGCTGACACTTGTTTAATGTACCAACACTTCCGTTAACTACTTTTCTGCCAGCTTGCCGTAAAAATGGTAATGCCTGTGTATCACCAAAACCTTAATCAAGAAATAAAATATTACTCGCACCTGGAAGACACTCTTGTGTCCCTTTCTAGCTCTTTTCCTTTTCACTCTGAGAGTAATTCTGTCTCCTGACCCCAGGGATCGCTTTTTTCTTATCCTTGAACTTTATATAAATAGAATCATACAACTTTTATTCTTTTGTTTTTGACCTCTTTTGCTCAACATTATGTTTGTAAGGGTTTGCCACATGCTTATGTATCATTAAAGTTTGTTCATTCTTCTTGTATAGTGTTTCATTTAGAGAATGGACCACAATAGATCCATTTTACTCTTGGTCAGCATTTGAATTGCTGCTAATAGTGTAGACATGAGAACTATTGAACAGGACTTTGTGGTAACATAGGTACTCACTGCTGCTAGGTATATGTCTAAATGTATAATTGCTCAGACGTACAGTATACATGTGTTCATCTTCTGTAACAAGTTACTCAGTCTTCAGAAATATATAAGAATTCCAGTGGCTCCATACCTTTGGAGTACTTGTTTTCTGTCGTACATTGTTAGACATCTGGTGGATATGTATTATACTGTGGTTTCAATTTGTAATTTTCTGATGACCAGTGAAGTTAGTATCTGCCTTTCTAAAAAACCTGTTCAAGTGTTTTGCCCAATTATTTTCTGTTAGGTAATATATCTGCCTTTTAAAATTAATCTACAGGAGTTCTTTATACATTTCAGATACAAATCTTTTTGCTGCATACAAATATTGACTCACCCATGGAATCTCTCCTTTTTACCCTTTTAATTGCCTGTGGGTAAACAAATTCTTTAATGAGGCAAATTTATAAACTTTTTCTATTTAGAAATATTTGGGTCCCATTTAAGAAATTGTTGCCTTCTTCAGCATTTTGCAAGTGTTTGCATGTATTTTCTTTGAAAAACCCTTAGATCTGCAATCCATCTAGAGCTACTTCTTGTGTATGGCGTGAGATTGGGGTCCCCACAGTTATCTAAACAACCCAGCACCATGCATTGAGACGGCATTGTCTTCCAGCACGTGTCTACCCAGCAGTGTCGCCTTTATCATAAGTTAGGTTATCATGGGGTGAGCCCAAGTCCAGTGTTAACATCGGAATTTTGCAGACCGTTCTTTCCCATTTACATGGCATTACAGAGAGTCCGTTTATAAATGGCAGGTGTCTGACCCGAAGATGATGGCGATGGTGATGAAGACAATGGTGAACACCACAGGCTGACTACCTACTTTGTGGTCGTACTGTACAGGGCACTTGGCTTATTAACTCATTTTAATACTCAAAATGACCTTTATAAGGAGCCTGGACTCAGGCTTGTCATGGATGTAGTAAATGGGCACAAAGTGGATTCTAGCTAAGGTCTAATGTTTTTTAAAGATTTCATTTATTTATCTTTAGAGGGGAAGGGCTAGGGAGAGAAATATCAGTGTATGGTTGCCTCTTGTGTGTCCCCTGCTGGGAACTGGCCTGCAACCCAGGCATGTGCCCTGACTGGGAATCAAACCTCGATCTTTTGGTTCACAGGCCCCGTGCTCAATCCACTGAGCTGCACCATCCAGGGTGCCAAGGTCTAATTTCAAGGTCTATTTGAGCTTGAAATATTGAACTAATTTAAGACTATGTTATCTAAGACCAGTCTACACAATGTAAATTAAAGCTATTTAGTTCTTAAAAAATAAATAAACAAATTGGCTTATCAGAATAGACTTTTTATATTTTACCTAACTTGGTATACCCAGGTTAAGACTCTCAAGTGAGACCGATTTAGAGATGAAATCAGCGAAGGCGCGTCAGTCTTCAGTGGCTCCCCCTTCCCCTCAAGAGTGATGAGACAGGAAAACCGGCATTTCGTTCTTGAAGCGGTTTGAGCCCCAGACCAGCCGTGCAGTGTGTGCGCTGTGCAACGGTGCCCAGCCACCGCTGGTAAACACACGTCAGTCCAGGTTCCAGCAGCCATGCCCCACACCTGTGAAGCTGTCTGTCTAGAGAAAGGACCTTGGGGGACTTTTTCTAGTTTACACAAAAGCCCTATAGGCAAGGTCAAGTCCAACTCAGTGTGGGTCCTCAAATTCTACCTGGAACAATGGAGGGTTCCCTGAGGGAGGCCCTGACAATCCACTCACCTCTGAACGTATAGCATGTGTGGCTTGGCAGGCACGCAAGGGCACCTCTGCCACTGGTCCCTGCTGTGACTCTGCTCATCTTTGGCAAGGGCTTCCATGTAAGTAATAACTCACATAAGGTTTAGTACCATAATTCACTTGATACTAAATTTGCATATTGTTTACATACTTGCAGAATTCTGCATGTATTTCAGGGGACTCAAGAACTGGAGAATCTATTTCATGGACCCTGTGAGGGCAAGGTTTAGATCCCTGGCTTGAGAATTCTAACTCACATGTAATACAGGAAAAATATGGTTTGAATGTGAAGAATTGACACTGGGAATAGGGAAATTTAGAGTCTGAACATGCCTTGTGTAAAAGAAACTGTCTTCTGTAGAAGAAATTACTTAAAATCAAATGGTAACTAAATAGTATGTATAATTAGTTCAAGAAATGCATTTTAAGAGGACAAAGCATAATACAAGAATATGTAAGGTTACATAAGATGATCTGAGGCCAATCAGGGGGTGGCAGGGAGTCTGCTATAGGCAAAAAGCAAAATGGGAAGAACTGATATTTAGAAATTTTATTTAGAAATTTTACAATTAAGTGTGTACTTACCTAAGTATCTAATAATAACCAGTTTTACACTTTTTAAATAAATGTGGAAAATCCCTAGCAGCCTAGCAGTAGCTATGTCTTTACTTGGCTTATACTGTAGGTTCTTATACTTGCAACAATTCATGTCCAAACTCGGGAAAAAATGAAATACTTGGCTAAAGAAATAGTTGGATTTCAGCAATCCAAGTTTCCCCCTATTTTGTTGTCTTTTATAGAAGGATTTGGTTTATGAGTAACTTACTCTACTAAGGACTTTCAAATATTTTGAGGCAAGTGTATGTAACCCCACAAATCCCAAATCTGGCCTGAGTCACTTTTGTCCCTGTGGAAATGGCTGGGGGTGGGGGCGGTCAGTGCTCTTAGTGAGTCTTGAGTCTTTTTCGGCCTGGGTGAAGGAAGGGGTACATTTTACAAGTGACCTCCATCCGGGTGCTTTCCGATGAGGTGATTTTAAACATTTTGAACAGAGGCTTATAATGAGAAGGTAGGTTTTCCTATTTTAAACATTCACTTCAACTTTAAACCTCCAATTTAATTTCATTTCCCCTGGCATTCAAGACACAAAGTTGCAGTAGAGAGACTTTTCTCTGATCCATTAATTAACTGAGCTGCTCCTTTTGAAAAATTTTAGTTGTGACAATCTTAAGACTTAATTTTACCTGGCAGAAAAGAAGCTTTCTGATCTATGCAAATAATTGATATCTACAGAATCATTTCTTAATATATAATACATAATAGCATTTATTGCTTTATTCATAATAGAAAAACCTACTTAGACAATTGTACCTACATTTATATTACAAGGGGTAAAACAAAAGTTTTGGTACATTAACTTTTTTTTCATTTGATGTCAGTTAAGAAACCAAGATAGTGCTTGTACTTTGAACATTTCAATTAAAGGAAAACGTCACAAATATGAATTATCTGGAAGATATGTCAGTTTGAATCAGTGAACGTTCTGGAATATAAATTACTTTTAGTGCATATTGTCCCCGGATCTAAATTTTACAGTACAAGCAATTAGGTTCAGTTTTAGTAGATGTGGGAATTATTTTTAATGACACTGTATACCAGCTAAAATTCCAGCCTCTAGTTTCATTGTATCTCTGCTGTTGATTATAGATAGGTGTGTCCAAAGTGCCGGAACGTGCATTTAGTATGAAGGCAAATGTTTACCTCTGTTTTTTCACATTATTACATAATGTGAAGCTGAACTTCAAATGACCCTGAATTATCAATTATTCTGATTTACTGGATTCTTTATTACATTTGAAGGGTCATCAGTAAGGTAATAAATTGTAATGCAGTGTTCCCAGTTAAGGAGTATTCAGGATCATGGGACTAATTCTGTCTGAAAGAGCTGGACTCTAGATCAATTTCCCCACACTTGCCATCACCACACACATGTGCATACACACCTGCAGGTGTACACGTGTGCACACGTGTGCACACACGAATACAAATGTCATTCCAGTGTCTAACATTTGAGCATTTCCAATGCATGCCAGTTTAAGCTTGTCCTTTTTCAGCCTCTTCTCAATTTCTAAAATGCCCTCTCATGTAAAAGCTAACTCAGTATTGGGATTGTTAGCAGATTTTAAAAAAGAGAAGCTGCAAATCCATATCTTAAAAAATATTTTTATATACATATGTAAAACAGAGGAAGAGAGAGCACAGGTGTATTTTAAACAAAGACATGTTCAGTGGGCAACATATCAACAACAACTTAAAAGAGTAAAATCCGAACAGAACAGTGGAGCCCAGGGATTTGTTGATAGTATGTGTAGCAGTTGACAAAGTATTTTTAAAGGTCTCAAAAATTGTATCTTTAAACCTGTGTATACTGTTAGGAATTACATTTCTAAGGCAAATGCCTCATGAGAGGATGTGAATGACTCCCCGATCAGGTGTGAAAAGCATTGCTGGTTGAGCCTGTTGACCCTCTTAGTGGAAAAACTACCTGCAGTTAGAGAGTCAGACTTGCATTACGGGGTCTGGGCCAGTACATCCACCCCTGTAACTTGCACTGTTACGCTTAATGTGACCAAATTTGTGTCACCGTCCCAATTCTCTCTGCTGAGCTTCAGACCTACCCAGCATCCTTTGTTCACGAATATCCAACGACCCCAGATGACTTTCGCTCCTAAACTGCACTCTTTAGATCCTGCCGCAACCTGTTCCTCCTTCTCAGTTCTCTATTCCAATATGTGGTGTCACCGTTCACCTAGTTTTATAGCCATAAACGGAGGCATCGTTCCTGCTCCCCCCACCTTATTCTCTTACCTCTGTTCCACCAGGCACTACAGCACGGTGATACTACCTCTTACACAGATGTCAAACCTGCACACGTCTGCTTTCCCGCTGCCACGACCCGTCTCAGGCTGAATCTTCCGATTCGTCGTTCTCTCTTCCTGGAGTTTTGCCCGCCCTCACCCCCAGATCATTCCCTATGTTACCACTTCCACTTGTGTGTGTTTGTAAAAAGCTATTTTACATGGCAATGCATTGTTTTTCAGTTTAGCAGTCTATTTAGCAGATAATGTGGACCTTTATCAATATTAAGTGTTTCCTTCATTTAATTATTCGAACAAAATGGGGATTTTCTTCTAAACAAGATGGTAGTAGTAGAAGAAAATCCCAGCTGTCAACACCTGGTGAGGGATGTGTCCCGTGTATGAAAATTCAGGTAAGGTACTGGGGATAAGATGCGACTTTCGCGTGCCCCGGTTTAGCAGTCCTGCAAATCAGACTCCAGGGACAAATGCAACACTTTCCCTGTTTCCCTGTAGGGGAATAAAACCAGAATTCATATAGCTACTCAGTCGGTCCCAGAAAGTGAGCTTGTTTCCCATGCCAGTGCTTCTCCCCTTGGGGACTGGCTCTAGGTCGCAGAGCTCCCGACCCTTCTGCTTTCCCAGGAGCCTTGCTGTCTTGAGTCCACTCTGCTCTGCTCCATGGGCCCATGTCAGGGTCTCACCTGGAAGCGAAGCACATGGCAGCTGTGCCGTCGCACCGTGCAGACTCACTGCCAGCCTCTAACACAACACAGAATTGAATTTATTCTGCGTGTGTAGGTTTTCTCAAGTTTTGTTGTCCCTGGGGTTAAAAGGTGCTAAATATCCTTTATAGTGATGATCAATTAAAGAGAAATAGCATCCTTGAAGATACTGCCAAAGAGCAATTGGCAAGATTTATTTTCACTGTGAAATTTTAATTGTCTTAGCTTTAGACTTTAAAGTTTTATTCTGAGGTCAGCCCTGCTCAGTCATGGAAGAGCAGGGATTTGGCTATGTTGAGTGTGTATGGGTAGTTATGGAGGGAGTTGGAATAGCATCATCTAGAGATTGGCTCCCACACATTCGGGCAGAAGCAAAGGGTGATTTTGTCCAGAGACTCTTTTGTGTTTTGGAAGGGGGCAGGAATACAGATGACTGTCATATTTAGATGGTCATATTTACTTTGATGGAGACTATGCATTTTGAGCTTCATGAGGGATCGATTGCAAGCAGGGCAGTATTGGGCATGTAGCTCCTGTGTGGCTGGAAGAAAGAAGGGGTACACTTAGAGAAAAGGAGAAAAAGATCTCTCCAAAATTTAAATATGCTTTTGATGAAAAGGACTCATGTTTATCCCTAAAACCCTATGGAATCTGCCTAAGAAACACAAAGGGAAAAGGCAAAGCTGCCGAGTCTACATGGGTGTCCACCTACCTTGTAGACTCACTGTAATGTTGACCATTGCATCCCAGTGTATGGTTTGTTCATTTCTGTAAATGTCAGAAGGACCTTGTTCTAGCACTTTCACTTATCACAGGTCCTTGGAACATCAAGTCGAGTTGAGCATTGCAGCATGGCCTTACTATCATTCCAAGAATTTATGGAAGCGTTGTCGCGATTTTTATAAATCCTGTGCTTGTTTTCCTTTTATGCTCTGTCTACTTCTGAGGGCAGTCCCATTTCAGTGCATATGGGTTAAAGTCCATAAGTTACTGCTTTTGTGATTAAGTTTATTTGAGACTCCTTTTCAACCACACTGTCCCAGGTCAGAAGAATTTTATGTGCAGTGAACGTGTTGAAAAGAAACCACAGATTTCTTCTGAGGCCCTTTTTATTTTTAAAAGCTGCGAATATTTTAGTGAGAACATCTTACATTTCAAGAAAACATGAAATAAAAATACGTTTACCAGAGGCCAAAGTTGGGAGCTAGTGGCTCGTGTGCTTCCACCGAGGTAGTTCTGAATGCCAGTTGGCCAGATTCAGGAACGTTCAGGTCTGTTTCTGAGAGGAAGCAGTGCGTGGCCA
>PVKM010041247.1:0-13190 GCA_004027735.1 Carollia perspicillata
GTCTGTTTTCATTGAATCAAAACTCCAAACAAAACTCTATGGTCATATTCTGATCTCAAAAGTTTCCTGCGTGTAGTTTGCTTGTCTTTCTGGGGCTTAGATATATGTTGGTTTCTTATACGTAAGTAGACTTGATTTGTTGAACTCATTTCCAATCACCTTTTTTTCTCACATAAATTTAATTAATGTGTGTGTTTGTGTGTATGGGGGGGGGGTGTGCGCAGAAGAGAGAGTAAGAGAGAGAAAAGGAGAAGAAAAATACACCAATATGTTGTTACTTTCTTCGGTCCTTGCCATCACAAAGTTTTTAAATATTCTCATTTTAATCTCCAGCATTGTTTGAGAAAAGGGTAGAGAATATCGGATTATTTGTAAAGTACGGTATCGGCGACGAGATCTTCTTTAAGGCCATCATTACTTGGACCTCTGCATCGGGGGCCTCTTTCCTCCATGTACGGGTGCCTGTTTCGTCACAACGCTCTGGGTGCAGCTCGATAAAACCAGACTACAGAGTGACCACGGGAAGGAAACTTGTGGTTCTAGGAGACTTAGGTTACTAGCCACCCGTTTGGGACTCAGGAAGTTAGCATCTGAGACTTACACTGATGCGACATAAAAGAGTCGCATGGAAGACTTGCCGGTGCCTCATCCAGACCCCTCCGGCTTCACTGTGTTTACCGCCCACACCCAGAGTCTGCCTGTCAGGGCTGGTGCTTCTGTTAGTAACCAGAGGAGTTGCCTTGCCCCTGTCGAGAGCAGCCCAGAGGGCCAGGGGAGTGACGCCACGTTGGAGCCACCCTCAGCTGGTGGCCTAGAGCTGGGGGCACGTGCACACTTCAGTTCTCCTGTTCACGGGGGAAGTCGGAAGCCTGAGTGTGACTCAGATACCTAACTGTTCCCTTCATAGATCAGGGCTGCAGCTAGCCACAGTTAGGTGTCCTAGCAAAGCATGCTTTGTAGGCTACCTCCCTTCCCTATGTCACTTCCCCGCTTCCTGTCAACAGCGCCCCCCACCCCACCCCTGGCACTTACCAAGTCAACTACTTGCGTGCAAATCCTAGTCTCCAGGTCCATTTCTGGAAGATTGCTAGTTGGAGTGTTGGTAGCACTAGTGTTGTCCTTGGGATGTAGGTCATTACGACATACGATTGCTTAGAAATACAGAATAGCAGAATTTCAGGGCCTAGTGTACCAAGGTCCTCCTGCGACCCCCACAGCCGTCTGACCTTTGAATTTCTATGGCATCCGCACTTCAATACCTTCAATGACCAGGAATCCAGGTGCTTTTGAGTTCCTGGTTTCCACTGGTTAGAAAAATTTTTTATTTGGAGAAAGAGTTCAATTTTTCAGTCTTCCACTGAGGACACCAATGAAGTCCTTATTTATTTACTTACTTATTTATTTATACTTACTTCCTGTGCCGATCTCGAACCTTTCGGTATTTGAAGGTGAACACTGCATCTTCTCTGAGACGTACCTTCTCCAGGCTGAACTTCAGTTCCTTCAGTTTGTCTTTATACAGTACCACGTGAAGTCGCTCCTTGATATCTTCACATCTCAACGCTGGACATGACGTCAGCAAGCCGGTGATGCTCTGTGGTTCCCACGGTGTGCTGGGAGGCAGCCCCGGCTGCATACTGATTGCTTATAAGTAGAGCAGGGCCTTCACCCTTTCTCTGTACATGGCTCAATGAAAAGTTCAGGCAAAGATGACACTGACTTTTTCTGCCACTGTGTCATTGTAAGACAGTTGAGCCCAAAGCCTGGTGTAATCTCGTGGGCCTCACTGTTCCAGTGACCACTCGGATGCCTGCCCATGGCTATGCCTCTGGCATTGCCCGCCTGTGCAGGTAGGCAAGTGATACTAATATAGCCAAGAAATCCCATGTTAGTGCTAGCAAGAGCTCATAAAAATGGAAGTGTCCCTGTCTAACTAGTTTTGGAGACCTGCGACTTTTTCTAATCCAACCGATCATAGCAAAGAAAAGTGGTATGAAGGACCATATAACAATGTGTACTATGGAAGTGAGTTTATTCCTGTCAAACCAGAGAGGGCAACCACTGAAATGAAACCTTACCTGAGGCGGCAAAGAAAGTTATAGGATTCTTTTTTTTTTTTTGAGACAAGTATCAGGGTAACATTATCTGCATATGCCCAGGAGTGTCTGTGGACAGAAATACAATAATGTTTTATTTAAACTGAGAAACAATCCTTGCGAAAGCCTCGGGACATCAGCCACACTTTCTAGGCTAGAGACTTGAGGGCAATTCTTAGAAACAGTGCCGGCGAGGTGGGCATCTGAGCAACACCAGAGCAGGGAGCGGCGGAGCATTAGACAGGTGAGGAGAGGTTAGTGGGGCAGCTCCAACGGGATGCGTCCTACCGAGCCTCTGTGGTTTGGTGAGGCTTTAGGAACAGGAAAAAACAGACAGGTGAACTTTTCATATTGTGAGTTTAATTCCTGTAAGAGAGCGAAGGGCAGTAAGAGACTTGCTTGTGTAGAAAATTACTTGCATTTTAAAAAACGTTCCCTAAAGCCATTTGAGTCTTAGAGGAAAGTTCTCCTTCACTCCTTACTTTCAGACAACCTATCCGAAAGGTAGGAAGAGAAACCCATGACAACTGAGTCCAGGTCAACTTTTGCTGGTTGCTTTCCACCCGTCGTCATGGTTTCTAGGCTACTGTAGGAGTTTGGGTGTGGGGATATCGAGGTCTCCTGAAAAAACGTCACCTTCAGCTCTGGACCCAACATCTGAACAACACTGTTGGCCAGTGGAGCCAAGTTCAGCAGAGAGAGACTAGAACTGTGACATGGCGGCACACAATGTCCAGTGAAGGAAGGTGGAAGGAATTCTCTTCCTGGAATAGAAGGGTGGCACGTATTTGCGCAGTATAACGTGAAAGTGTTTTCATAATTAATCGATCACTGCTCTTTCTCCATCATGTGTATGGACAACATTCTTGAGTGTGGGGATGGTTTCTATCCACGGCAGAAAGATTCTTCTTTTTCTTTTTTTACGTATAGCAGGTGATCAGTAAATGTTAATTAAAGTCTTTTTTAGTTGAACATAAAATGGAGATCTATCGAGGGCTACCAAACTTCTTCCCTTGACGGTTTGTAAAACCATCAATGATAGCCTTGACTTCACTGCGTAGGACCTCTGTTTTCCTTGTTGGTCTTCTGCACCAGCCAAGATTCCTTCAGGGTTAGATATTGTCTCTGGATTATTAACACCATGCACATCGGATCCCTTCAGTGAAGGTGAATACATGAAGAATGAATGAATGAATGAATGGGTGGATGGATGAAGATCCTCTAACCTCTGACTGGCGTCGTCGGAAAAGTACACTTGGATACTGTAGTTCATTTTCAGTTTCTCTTTATTGTACTTCTTAACTGTAGGTTGTGCATTTCGCTTAGCAGATAATGACTACTTCATCTTCTATCTAAGTATTTCCTTGTTTTGTTAATCTCCATCCTACAAGAAAATAATGCCTTGCTACTCCTCATTATGTCTTTCCTTCTAGAAGGGAAGAAGTTTGTGTGAGAAACCCATCAAACTCACATACCACAGCTCCAGAGATTTTCGTGCCTGGTCAATCCCAGCTGGCCCGTAGATTTTGGAAATGACAGGGTGTGTGAATGAATGACATCTTCACCACAGAAATTCAGTTCCCCACTGCCCCCTTTAGCTGAGCCAGTTTCTCTTCTCCCAGCATGAAAGTCTCTGAATTACCTTCCTGGAGAATTGAGACCTTGCTTTCGCAGTGTAATTATATTGTCAGACTCACCTGCCAGTTTGTCCAAAGAATGCTTCAATGATCTCATTGTTAGTAGCTGAAGTAGTCCCCAGAAATATGTGCACGGCAGCTATGAAAGTCTATTTGCAAGAGCTGCTAATTGTATTGCGTATTTTTTAGTAGCCTCCAATTACATATTCATTCCAGGGCCATTAACGTTTGCATTTCCTCGGTTTGTGACGTGTAAGTTCAGAGATACACCATGACCACTGTGTTGGATCTAATCCCAGAACTGCGGCTAGAGTGACCCGATGGTAGAGTCCTTCTCTGATGTGGAGTGCAATAGTCCCTCGGTAACTACCAGACATGTTGGTGGACCGCCTAGCCTGCTCTTCATGGTGTCATCTTCTTCTGCTGTGCACCTCCCAGGTCCTGGAAGTTTTCACACATGGTTTTGGAAAGGTTAAAGAATTTTCTTAAAATTAGAAAGCTAGTATGCAGCAGAACCATTTGCATTCAGACTTGTATAAATGCCAAAGTTTGTGTTTATTCTACCAAATTATGCTGACTTTGAGAATCCGTATAATGTGGATTTTTAAGCAGATATTTTATCGTCTGGAATCGACACTTCATGGCTATATATGATAAGCTTTTAGGGACTATATGAAATACAGAGCCGCGTAAGCATATGACAATTTTACAGATAACGGATTTTCAATTTTTAAAAAATTATGTATGCACATATTTCATCGATCCCTGACAAACTCAGAGATGCTTCTCACATTGTATTCAGTTTCTACCATTCTTTATGGAAATACTTCTTTGGATTAGAAAAAAAAAATGTTTGAAACGCAAAGTCAGCCACCAGTGCTCAGACATCCTGGAGACATGTGGCCTCATTATGTGCCTCAGTCTGAAGCTCTAATAAAAAAGGTTTGTGAGAATTATTTCACAATGCATAAGGATATCAAATTATCACACTGTGCATTTAAATATATTATTATTTGTCAGTTATATATTAATAAAGCAAAGGAAAAGAAAGTCCTAGAATTTGTTTGACACTCTTTCAAGCTTTTTCTTCTACTCTGACCATTGCAGCAGAGGTGAGCAAATCACTGGGAAGTCCAGATATGAGGTCCAGTTCCACAATATCACCACCCATAATAAATGCCAGTTGTGTTGCTGCCAATTTAGTTTAATTTAAAGCTTAAAAAAATGATAGCCAGTGCTTGCAAAGATGGAGAGAAATAATCACTCTCTTATAAAGCTACAGTTTTAGCCCTGACTGGTATGGCTCAGTGGATTGAATGACAGCCTGTGAACCAGAGGTCACTGGTTCAATTCCCAGTCAGGGCACATGTCTGAGTTGTGGGCCAGGTCCCCAGTGCGGGGTGTGTGAGAAGCAACCACTCACTGATGTTTCTCTCCCTCTCTTTCGCTCTCCCTTCCCCTCTCTCTAAAAATAAATAAATAATATACTAAGAAAGATAAAGCTACATTTTAATAATCTATTTGGTAAGCAACTTGGCAGTACCAGCAAGAGCTTAAAAATACAAGGTGGGGAAAAAGTGGACTTACAGTTGTTTGTGTAGAAAATAATATAAGAATTAATAAATAACAACACACAAAAAACTCCATCGGGTATATTCACATCTGTAAACCCACTTTTATCCCACACTGTACTGTATTTACAAACCTTGACCTAATAAATATTTATGTGACTATAAACCAAGAAAAATATTCTGAATACATGAAGGGTGTGGGGAAAAGGGAAATGATGAAGTGCAAAGGAGTTTACTGGAACATGTTTTACTACAGTACAAAATAGAGGAGAAAATGGAACTGTCTTCACCTGGGAATTAGGTAAGCAGGCTATGGTGCATCAACTGTATGAAACATGATGCATCCATTGGAATTACAGTTTTGAAGGTATAATAATGACCTAGAAAATGCTGGTGGTATCATATTAAGTAAATTGACTTTGCTTTAACTGCACCTGTATCCATAATCGCTCTACGCCAAATTTTCCCTGCTCTTGCTCCTGAGAAACTGTGTGCGGGATTTGAACTCATGTTTCTAGCCCCAAGGCTCCCTCTGCAACACATCTTCATTAAGATCTGAGAGCTCTTCCTGCTCTTGGGAGAGACCAGAGAGTCTAAGTGGAGATGTGAAGTTGATACAGGAGCCTGCACTTGAACAATACAACAGTTTCAGTCTCTGATGGAATTCTGTGCCTTTTTTTCCCTTCTTTGCTTCCTGAAGATCCTTTAAAATCTTATTTCTCAGTGAGTAATTTTGTCTTTATGGTACAAAAGGTAATTCCCATACCTAATATTGTTTCTAAGCACATGTGAGTACCCTGCTGAGTTATATATGAGTTTCTTTATGAATATGACACTAAATGAAAATTCCATTTCTTGCATTGAAAAAAAATGTAAATTGACTTTCATGCTCCAGCGAGTTGTCTCAGGGATCGGGGGAGAGTAGAGTCAGCGCTTCATCTCCTTATATTCATGCGTAATGGATGTAACTTTTAGTGATTGTTCTACGTTTACAGACTTCGCATTCAGAGAACAAAGTAACAGACGTTATTGATTTTAAACAGGTCTTAGGCCGCCCTCATCAAAAGTTGTCTACTCTCGGGTTAAGGTCTTGGCGATCTCTTTGAAAATACTGTAGACTGTCAAGCACTAGGTGTTCTAGTCCCTTTGTCGTTCATGTTAGTTTCCTGGATATTCCGCCTCGTACTTATGATGCAGCCGGGCATGGGCGGCTGGCTTTTCCACTGGCATTATTCGTATGTTCCTCGATTTTTAGACGGTGGTTACAGAGCTCCCTAAGTAGATCAAGAGTACTTTGAAGTGGCAGAAGGGACTGTTTTTAGTGACCCAGGTTGGTCAACAACAAGGATTTCATTTCTGCCAGAGGAAACACTTACAGTTGTGAATAGACAACACATTGGTGCTGAAATATGAGAGGCTTCTCTCTAAAGGCTGTACAAGAGGTTTCACAGAGAAAAGATGGTAGAAAAGAAAGTGCATACATGTTGGTGTTGTTAGAGATAGTTTGTTCCAGTCGTAAGTATAAACCGTAAAGCAGCACAACTTCCCGAAGGGAATGTTCACGGGCAAAACACCGCTGGTTAGCCATTCTTATATCGCACGTGTCTGGTTGGGTTCTAAAATTGATTACTTAAGCAAAGGATATTTAGTTCTTAAGGATGGAGTAGTGGGATCGAACTTAGGTCACCTGAGTGCAAAACCTCCCACTACATCATCCCACACAGCGATGCACCCTTGGGAAATGTGTACACACGTATGCAGATGAGCACACAGTCTCACACACAATGTATCTTCAAGGAACAGTAGCAATTAAGTACCTTCCTTAGGAAAAGTATTGCATTATTCTTACTGAGGTATCTATAAAGGTCATCACTGTCTCGGGTGTATAATCAGTTCTCAATGTCTTTAAATGCGTGAGGGACTGTGTATGTGATCATGTATTTCTAGTGAGACTGTGTTTAATCTTCTTTAGCTATGTCCTAGAGAAATGCTTTATAGCATTTATCAATTCTAATAATGGTTATATTTAGAATAAACAGCATTGTTGCTCAATCAGTAATAAAAGGTTCGTTTTATCTACTTTCTAATGGCAAAAATCAGTTAGTTACTGTCTCCTGTATTTAGGACTGTCTCAATCTGTCTTAGATGAATAGTCCTCTTTCTCTTCTTCATACTATAAAATGCTTGTATCCTCAGGCTTATGCATATTTCAAACCATAGTCGGTCTATTTAGGGATGCTCTCAGAGACGCAGGGTGACCCGGTGACGTGCCTGTAACCCACCCTAACTCCGGACTGCAGGAATATGAGAAGACTATAAGGCAGCACACAATGAAATACTAGATGAATTAAAAACATAGTAAAAGGTGATTTATTCAGTTTGAGATCCACCCACCTTGACAGCAGAGGATTCTGGGAGGTACAGCCGGGAAGTGTGACTGACATCCTTTGCCGGGATGTCATGCGCTCCCTTCCCAAGGGCCCTGCGCTCAGCACAGATGCAGTTGGTCAGACACCTAGTTCCCTGGGGTGCTTATCATCACCTTGGTGTGCAGGATCCACGAACACAGCTTCCGTGGAGGAGTTCCAAGTGCAGGCTAAGTTTTAAGTGTATATAATGGCGGCCTCCTGAGGTCATCGGTCATTATTTGTAATATTATCCATCCTTCTGAAAATGCAGACGTAGCCTTCTAAGGAAGGAACAGGTTTCCATGTCAACATTAAAATGATGTGTTTCACTGATGGCACAGATAAGAGGTATTCAGTTGGCACTGTGCTGGTAAACTTTTAGGCTGATTCCGAGTTCTGTACAATGTCCACTCTCGAAGTACATTATCGCCATAGTTCAGAACCACACAAGTGTTAGTGTTAGAAAACACTTGATGACATTAAGCTGACCTCCTTATTTTGAGGATGGTCATGGAAAGGTCTGAAAGTCTCCTAGCATAGGAGGTCTCTCAGTGCCATCAGGTGGCATGTGACTTTACATTTCGAAGGAAGGATTATGTCTAGGAATCTAGCCACCTAATAAACATCTCTACAGATCCTCGATGTACATAATAGAACAACTCAGTAAGAAAACTTGCTCCTGGAGAAAGCTTGAGCCTCTGGGCCCAGGTAACCTGAAAATTTACTTTGCACCAACTCACCTGACAACTGAATTTCGACGTGGTTGCTGTCGCTTTTGTCGTTTAGTTTTTGCATTTGAACTGAATAATTCCAGGAGCCTACGTTTGTATTATTAGTAGCAGTATTCTTCCTGTTGTCGTATTTATTTAGTACAACATATTTCTAACATAAAAAGTTAATAGCTGAATTGACATTTGTGAATATATCCTTAAAAGAAGACAGGCCTTCATGAAGGAGAAAGAATAGGTCTGTCATGTCACAGTAATAGAAACTCCTTGTGAATGTGATGTGATATTTTATTTTTTATGGCCTCCTTAAACACCTTTTTTTTTTTTTTGCTGAGACTTTTCCAGGCAGAAGGGGATAGAGAGAAGGCTAAGGTGAAGTTTAGGCATGCAGGGGAGTTGCCCAGTGAGCCTGAATTAGGGAGAAGATAGAATCACAAATAGTAACATACTCTCTAACTGCAAATGGTCAAGATTACTGGTTACAAAGTCAATGACTGTGCCCAGTTTAACCTTTGGTCTTTGTGACCTTGTGAATATCAGAAATGGGACTTGAAAAGTGATAGGTATGTGCATCGTGTGGTCCAACTGAAATACATTTTATGTGAGTTTCCTGAGAATCCTCTCAGTTCTAAGAACAATGCTAAGTGCTGAGAAGACAAAGATAAGATAGAAGCCAGACTAAGGAACAACTCAGTCTGGTGAAGTCACCACCATAGAAGCATCGGGAAGACACACAGTTTAAACAGCAACCGCTAAAAGCACGGTTTCTTTCCCCTATGGAAGTGGAAAGGGTGGACAGCTAATGCCTGAATAATTTTTAAAGGGGAAATACAGTTCCATATATAGAAGCAAGATGGGAGAGAATGTCTTTCATATCATGGGCGTTGCATAGCAAAATAATCCTTCAGGTGTCCCAGCGGTGATTGAAGATAAAGAGAGGTTATAAAGATGAATGCAGAGATTCACCTGTGGCAGAGGGGGACCGCTATTGTTTAACCTTAGCTTCTGGGTTTAGGCCATCCAGTCCCAACTTCTTTCTTCTCCTGCACGTCCAGGGTCTACTCAACCATCATTTCAGTCTTTCTAAGTGTACATGCTGCTTGTGCAATAAGCCCACGAGTTTGGCTGCAGAATCTCCCCCAGTGCCCAGCACAGCTGCCCAGTACTGGACACGATGTCTACAGGGTGCCTCTCACACTGAACGTAGGATAGATGTGTGTGTCTGATACGAAAGCTTTTTTTTCCCCCTGAAAGTGATAGTAAATGCTCTTGAGAAATGAATGCCTATTGCTAACTTCTGAAGTATTCCACAGGTGGGGACGTCCTGGCCACCAAGATCCCTTACAATCCAAGGGAGAAGCTACACCATCAAGAACCTCAGAGCTCAGAAATCCTGCTGGGAAGAAAAGGACACGTGGGTAACCTTGGCTGTGGCGAGGAGTCTCCTTGGCTTCATTCAGGTAGGAAATGGATGTCTCTTGAGTAAGTCCCTGCCCGGTTTTTGGCCACTTTGTAAATACTGTGAGAGCTGCTTTCACAGCAGGGTTTGTCTTCTGTTCAGAATTTTGCTCCACTCGTGGCCACATTCTATGTCGTCACCGTCAGCTGCTGTCACGGTCTTCCTCTAGGAGGTATAAACAGGGAAACACAGCACTGGCCCTGAGCGCTTTGCTCCAATTCATTTTTATATTACATTCCATCCTGTCTGTGTTCATTTCCATGTATGAAACATTGTTTTCTCTTCCCTTTTAACTCCTGCCTCGATATTCAGACTGTTATTTAGTACTATTTTCCTGGCTACACACCACCTCGGCTGCCCTCTGAAAGTGTCTGTGTTAATGTTTAGCGGGCCTCTTGTGTATTTCCTCTCTCCGTTTAATCCAGGCTTATGAGTAGGAATAGGGCATCTGCCGAGAGCAGAACTATCCAGGGACCCAGAGACCTTTTATGGGGAGCCATTTAATGTTAGAAAACATAGATGGATATTTTTATTGACTATCAACCTCTGTATGAACTGAAATATTTTTTTCCTTGACTGAGCTCGCCTAAGCAGGTTTGGGCCCTGGTTGGAGCTGGACACGGGACATCCCGCACCTTTGAGAAAAGGGTGTGATGGTGTTTCAGTGGTATTTGTAACGATACACAAAGAAATCAAGGCTGAGGTCCTCGTGATTTGTGTTGGTTTTTCTCCTTCTTCTTCTTTGTGTCCATCTACCCCTGTTGTTCCTGCTTTTTTATATGCTATTGTTTCCTGAAAGAACTCTCATTCGGAGCAGAAAAATGTGTATTCTTTGCCATAGTCCCCATCACTCCTCTCAGAAGGAGCGTGAAAGGCTGGTTATGCCTCCCTTTTATGGCGGGGTGCAGTGTCGGCTACCCGGGAGAAAGGCGGAGCTCACAGCCAGCCCGATCAGGACAGGAGGCATCCGTGAGACAATCACGCAACGACGAGCTGTGAAATCAGGGTTTTTAATGAAGCTCCATTGTCTGCTGTACAGGTTAGAGTCTGCCGTGTGCCTGAACAAGCAGAAACATTTCAGACTGATTGAGCCGTCTTTCCTGAAGCAGTATCTCCTCTTATTTTTCTGGGGCCTTTAACCTCTAAGAATAGTAGCTGATTGTAATTGCATAAATAGCATAATATTTGAGAGACCTATGGAGAACTTGTGTGGAACCGGAACCTCTTTTTGAGCGTAGCCTGCCATTGTGCATAGCTCTTATTTGTCTTTTGTGATTGCGTTAGTAAGGATATTTGTATGGAAATGGGTTAAGGTTTATCGGTTCATTTTATTGGGTTGTAGATACTGCTGTAATTATACTACCAAAGGATTGTATTAAATTGCTTTGCAGGAAGCTTTCAAAACACATCAGACTTGGAAGTGATTTTGATCTAAAAAAGCTGCTCTTTTTCGGTGACACTGGCAGTGACCAAGAGAGTCGGCCCCCCACGTGGCTCCCCCACACCTTCCAACTTATCTCGTCTTTCTTTTCATTTTGGGGCTTCAAGGGCATTAACCGGGCTGCAGTCAATATTCTTGAAAGATCCTCCAAACTCAAGTATATCAACGTTCACACAAAACAGGCACAATTAAATAAGAAAAAAAAAGCCACACGTTTAATTAGTTTTATTGTGTTTATTTATCCTTATCTATGTGTTTTAAATAAATTCTTTAGGACATAGAAGCATTCTTGTGAATGCTTGGATGACAGGGGTGTGGAAGTTTCGGTTTGAATTCTGATGAATTTCTTTGTAAGTTGGTCAGTGATGTCTGAGGATGTGAGAAAAGACGACAAGAGCAAACATCTTTGAGAATGGAGTCCTTCGATTGGACGTCATGGGTCACGCACGTCTGCCATCAGATTACAACTTGGGGGAATCCACAGGTATATTACCCTCAGAAACATTGCCCTCCCTATTCTTGTTCAGGGTAGGAGGATGTCACGCGTGTTTCATTGGCCCATCACATTTTTTTTAATGTAAAACCGGACTCTTCGAATGTCTGGAGATCAGAGCCCACACCTCTGGCCACTGTTGCATTCAAAAGGAAGTGAGTGAGTCTGAAGAAGTCTTCGTAGTGAGGCAAAGCAGAATTCAGGAGGCAAGAGCCCTCCCCTCCGAGCACCAGTTTTGTGTATGTTAACACTTCTGACTTTTATCAGTTTAAAAAGAGTGAAAAAGTCCTGATTTCTGCACAAAAGACCACTCCCTCCTACCTCCACAAGCCAAAATCCTATTTCTTATGAGGCTTGTCCCACCTCAATAAACAGCATCACCGTTTCCTTGTGATTTTCAAAAACACACGTGTCATCTTTCATCACTGTCTCACAGATATTTCATCTGGCCCGAAATTGATCTCAAATGGGCCAAATATCTCAGCTTCAGAATAAACATCCTAGTCCAAACAACAATCATTTCTCTCCTGGATTATTGAAATAACGTCTCGTCTAGTGTGTATTCCTCCCTCCACGCTTGTATGTTTGTAGTATATTCTCCACCTGGAAGTCAGAGCAATCTTTGTAAAATTGAAAATTGTATCATATCACTCACCTATTCGAAAACCCCGGCGGGGTAGCAGGATAGGATCAATCCAGGCCTGGCCCTGGTGCCTGCTCACCTCCGTCACTTTCTTGTCCTCCCTGTCCTCCTGACCTCACCTGCACCCCTTCTCTCTTTGCTTATTTTCCCCCAGGAACACTGGTCTTCTCGTCCTTGCTAGGAGATGCTCAATGCATCTGTGTCATCACAATTTCCACTTTCTGTTACATCTCCTTAGGAGATTATTTCTCAGTGCCTCACTTTGTCTTGTTTCCCATTCATTCAGGCCTCTGTGGAGATGTTAACTTATCACAAATGCCTTTTATAATCGCTCTAATCAAATGACTCCCCCTCTCTGCCCCTTTCAGTTTTTCCCCTAATACCTGAAATTTGGAGGAGAAAATTAATTTTAAAACCTAAGAAATTTTAAAACCTATAATTTCCGAATTATTATCCTTGACATTGAAAATTCCAAAATGTATTTGTCTCCTTTAAGCATTTTATGGTTTATGTATTTTTTTTTTACCTCATAGCGATGACCTCTTTATGTCTATTATCATTTACTCTTTTATCCTTATTTCACCATAATAAATTATAAAATTCTGGGGCAATGGAGATGTTTCCCTCATCCATTGACACATGATAGGTACTCAGTAAGTATTTGATTATTTGATGAATCAATGACATGGTGACTAAATGAACAAATGAAACAAA
>PVKM010041248.1:0-13190 GCA_004027735.1 Carollia perspicillata
TTCTCCTCCACTCATAGCCCAACTTATTGAGCCTGGTTACTTTTCAGTTTTAGCCCATTTTAAGTGTGTCTGAAACCCTTTTAGGGAAAGATACGTTTTTTTCAAGGCTAACCCTTTAGTCAGCAAGTGTTAGCTGTGAAAATCTCAGGGAAAAAAAATAAACCAAGACTGCAGGAGAGTGAAGTTTAGCGCAGTGTGCTTAGATGCTCAGTCTTCTCTGTAACTTCTTCCTGATTGTTAACAGGTGTTGGGTAGTGTGGGCTGGGAGCAAGTTCAAGCTGTGCACATCAACTCCTCTCAGGCTGTGCTCTTTACTCTCTTCTTGGCTTCTAAACAAGCTGATGCATTAATGCCGTTTTTATAAAGCACGGATGCTTCACACTGTGCTTATTTGCAAAGCAATTCATGAAATAAAAATAGCAAGCTCCCTGACACTTAGGAAGCCTCTGGAAATGAGGAGAGTGGATTATACTGACTCACTGCCCTGGTGTGAGCTAATTAAGAGAATTCAGTGAAAATTACCCTGTTACCAACTTACATATTCTGTGTTGGTCTCCTGATGCATGCCTGCAGGTGCACGGCGCAGTAACCATGGCATGACTTGCATGGACCCACTAGCTCTTTTGCGGAAATCCCCTAGCCCAGCTTCCATGAGGAGGTTCCCAATGTGTGTGTTTCAGGTTCCTTTTGTAGAGACTTTGTGCAGGAACTGAAAAGAGGAAGATACTTTACTCTGGAAGTCAATTTCTATCTAATTTCCTATCTAGGGGGTAGTTTCAGAAATATGGATGCCTACAAACTCTGGACATTAGCAATAATATAATGTTATATTTGTTTTATGCTTTGAATATTTGTAGATTATTTTCACATACATGGTCTTATTTGAGCCTCATAATAATTGCACAAGATAGGTGAGGCCTCTGACTTTACACCCAAGTCCACTGTGGGGGGATTTCCTGCCGACATCACCAAGCAGTTCTGGACACCAGATGGCCGTCCTACCAATTAAGTCAATTCTGACACCAGGTACCCAGAGATGGCACCAGATTCCACAGATTGAGGGCTCAGTGCCACAAGACTACCCTCCACTTCAGATGTTAATTGCAAGCCCAGATTGTTACCTGTGCTTCTGACCGACTAGCTATAAACCAGAGGTTCTGGTAGCTCAGGTGGTTAGAGCGTCCTCCCTATATGCCAAGATCACAGGTTTGATCTCTGGTCAGGGCGCATACAAGAAGCAACCAGAGAATGGATAAATAAGTTGAGCAACAAAATCGGTGTTTTGCTCTTGCTCTTCTTTCCTCTCTCTCTCTCAAATCAATACATACATTTTAAAAAGTTTCCATGACTCTCTCCTTGGGTTCAATTAATCTGTGAGAGTTGGGAGAGAGAGAAGAAAAGTGAAGTGAAGCGAAGCGAAGAGAATAGAAGTGAACTGGGGCCTAAAATTGGGCTAAGGCTGAGGATATGGAGATAAGAGAGCACAGGAAGAGCCTAGGCAGGGCCTAGAGAAGCAAAGAAACGTATAGGGAAAAATACACAAAATAAATTTCTGCAAAGGTCTGCAATCCTGGACCTCAATTTTTAACATGGAATGTGACCAGGGAAATAGTAAACATTTATAGGATACTTTAGTTCCTTACTTAAAAGGCTATCTGAATACAAAGCATCTGTATCCCTGTTTTGTATAAACACAAACATAATACATTTGATGAAAACACTGACTGAAATCTACGTGAGGAAATCTACTGTACATGAAGAGAGTAGCCCTTTGGTTAATGGTCAGTTTAAAGGTTAGACATTGGCTGTTTTGCTTAAAGTGTCCTATAAGCTTAACATCGTGAGAGATGCTACACTATGCAATCCAAGGCATTTGCTAATTACACCTTAGATGCTTCATCACAATTTGTACTGAAAGATTTTTACATGCTTTACATGCTCGGCTCTGCAGAGTTAAGAGTGAGTGCAAACTAATTAGCTAATTTTTAGGGCGAAATAAAGTATTTGTGATACGCAGAGTGATCCTGGTATTAACGGTCCAGGCACAAGAATGCAGTATTAACGGCCACATTATTTGTTGATAACATCAATATGTGCTTGATCTGACTGCTTTGTTCATTCATTTATTACACAATTCAGAGCTGTGGCCTCACATCATCAGGCATCTGATGGGCATGACCTGGGCAGTCTGCCAGCCCCTCATACCATCTTCAACATGCCTGATGGCAAACTCACCATCTCTCCCACCAGTGAGACCCTCTTCTGAGGCCTCTGTTTCTGCTCCCACGTCTTCTTCGTCCCACACACACCGTCTTGAGGCCTCAGTGTTTCGTCTGACTTCTCTCTCGTCCTCATTCAATCAGTTTCCAAAGGCACTTAATTTCTTCATCCTTTTTATTTCACACCATAGCTTATAATCACTAAATTTATATTTGAAAAAAATCCAGACTTTAAGTTTTGGGTGAAATATAGATTTGGAAAATAGTAGGCAACTTATTATTAACAAAAGTCACAACTAGAGCAATAGCTTTAAAGCAATATGATCTAGCAAACTGCAGAATGAAGCCCAGAACCTACATCTAATTCTGAAAGCACCAAGAACATCAAAATCCAACCTAGCACTGAATATCAAAGAAGAAATTAAAGTGCCGTAATATTTTGATCCACCTATTAAAGGCAAATTTAGCTGACTTCAGAAATACGGTTTGATAAGGGGTCTAGTGAGACGATACCTGAGCCCCTGCACTGGCTGTGCAGTGGGAGTGCTTGATCAACAGAGATACGCCAAACCTTTTGTCTTTTTACACGACAACGTAAACGTTATTCTCTAGTCTTCTGAAATGCATCAAATACCAATAGCCTCTGGCAGCTTATAAAATATTTATTTTAAAAATTATTCAATAAAAATCCAAACAGCAGCTGAGCTCATACATAATTCAGCAAACGGCCACCTGACTTTTATTCATCTGCCTAGGCCAGACCGCAGAGATGCTGCTGCCCAGAACCCCGAAGGCAAGCCTGGTGGGAGGGAGTCCTGGCAGAGCGAGAGCGGGTAAGAGCCAGAATGAAATGCAAATAGCCCTGCGCTCCTTTCCATCAAATTTGCGTTTGGGGCCAGAATCCATGTCTGTCTTTATTATTTCCATAAAATGGGACGTGTCGCAGCTACTTAGGTCTTTTAAACCTCTTTCAAGTAAACAAAGGGTGTTTTTAGAGTGACAGTGGAGGGGCCATTTTCTGGAGTGGCAATGAATTCCCTTTGGCCACCGGCCAGTGTGCAGTCAGTCTGGTGTAGGTGGTTCTGCCCTGAAGCTTTGGGTGGCATGGCTTGGTAGATTTTTATGGAACCTGGAGTGATTCTTTTAACTGCTGACTCTAGGCTTGAAATTCAAGCTTAAATACTTATTTATTTATGATTTTTTTCAGAGAGAGAGAGAGAGAGACATCTATTCGTTGTTCCACTTATTTATACATTCATTGGTTGATGCTTGTTATGTGCCCTGACCAGGGATGGAACTGCAACCTTAGTGTATCAGGATAATGTTCCAACCAACTGAGCTCCCTGACCAGAGATTGAAATTCTATTTTATTGACTAATATGAATGCATAACTTCTGTGAAGCTATAATCCAGTGTTTTTGACTCCACCCCTCTATTCACAGCAGATATAATGGGCTTTAATGGACTACTCTTGCCCGAAGCATTCGTGGCTAAGTACATTCTGTCCAAAAATTCAATGTCCCTCCCTAGTGTTTTCCTTCCCCTATAGACCAGAAGCGAAGGCCTCCAGTGGGTTACTCTTTTGAAATGCGTCAAGGCCCAGGGAAACAAGGAAGTGTCCTGTCAGTGACTAGATAGCAGGTAGACAGATATACTATGGCCTAACTGTTCTGTGTTTTAACAGAGATTTTGTTTTGAACATTGTGTGACACACTTTCAAAATTTGGATGGTGATGTTAGCTGTAAATATCAATGAAATATTATTTATTTATTACAAAGATGAATAACTTTGAAATATAAGACAGTCCCTAACAGCCAGGTTTATGATTACTTAGTTGTATGTTTAATTGGTCACTGTAACATAAGAAATGGTAAGACGATGCATAAAACTGGCAATAGGAACCTCTAGAATGATACCTCTATCTTTTTTTTAATGTATGTCTAATCAAACAGAAACATTGCAGAAGATTAGCTGGAAACTGCTCCTGTTGTTTCCTTGTATCCTTTCTTTTTTGACTTGCTTTCCTGGGAAATAAGGTTATGAAAATACAGTCGCTACAGTCTCTTGTTCAGAGCTCAAGTGACACAGGTTAAAAGCATAAATTTGGCTTTTATAAATAGTTAATATCCTTCAGGGACTATATTTTGTGTGTTATGCAGCCCTTACTATGGAGAAAAAGGAGATTATCTGCACCTTCCTTCCATATCAATCAAGTCACATCGCTCCCTTTCTGCACACCCAGAAGGGGTGCCCCATCTCAAACGTTGGGAAATTCTACTTGATGATAAATACTATTTTATCTAATATTATTGTTTGACTTTACCACCAAAAGAATATAAATTGGAATGTTTGGTTTCCCAGCAGAAGTAGGCATATACTTTTCCCTCTCCTTTTGAGAGACGTATTTTTCTTTCTTCTTAAAGAGCGGCACCGCGGAACTCTCGTCGTCCCACAAACATGCCGGTTCTCTCCTGCTTCAAGCCCTGCGCACTCGTTCCAGACACCCACACAGGCTACCCCTTCACTTTCTTCAGGTTTCTTTTTAAACTTTTCTTATCAGAGAGGCCTTTTGACCAAGTTACATGACTAGTGAACCTCCCCAAACTCCATACTTTCTATTCTGCTTATCCTTTTTCATGTTTGTTCATATAATCACCTGACATACTATGTTTCTCTGTCATTGTTTATATATGCACACACATATACAATGTGTATCTCCATTGTGTAATATGAAGTCTGGCAGGTAGTGGGGCTTAATACATATTTGACTGAACGAATGATCAAACCATATTTATTGAGTGTTTACTATGTGTCAGAGACCGTGGTAGGTTCTGGAAACATAACTGTGAGTACTACAGACTTGTTCCCTGTCTCCGTGGAGCACAGAGTCTGGTGCGTAAGGACGGAGGTTCCAGCTGCACCATCTCCTAAGTGCAGAGATGTATCCCCGTCACCTGTAATATTTAAATATTAGAGGCTGCAAATCTCCAGAAACCCACTCTTTTACAATCACCCTGCCAAATAGTTTCCTAAGCCTTGATAATAAATTCACATCAATCCTTTTTTACGGCGGTTATGTTCCATGAAGTCACCAAGAACACTTTTCAACGAATACCAAACCGTTGCACCTCGGGGAAATGCAGGGTTAGGTTCCTGCAAGCCTTGGGTCACAACATTTTTGTTTGCTGATCAATACATAACCTTGTTTTATGTATGTTTCTGTTAAAACACACCGTATTTAATACATACTGTCGATTCAGTAACACGGTACTCACCGCCAACAGCACTGCAGCTCATGCCTGGACAGGGCTTATCTAACCAACACGGGTGTGTTCCCCCGAAGGCCCCTGTGCTTCTAGTGCTAGGATCACGGGACAGCGCTTCAGCACTGTGCTTGGGTTCATTTTACATAGTGAAATCACTAACAGAAAGCAAAAACTGAGGAAAAGATGGCACTACGTAGAATACAAAAGGACGTGTGTAGTATGAGAGAAGGTAGAGCATCTCTTCGACCTCAGCTGGGAGCGTGTGTTGGGGCGACTCACACTTCATGCTGCCCAGCACATGTTTGCAAATGACCACAAAAGCACAAGAATTAGTTTGGGGGTTACAAATAAATGAATGTTAGCCAGTGGGCCAATGTGCAAATACAGAATCTGCAAATAATTGGAGTCAATGGTACTTGAAAGGGGAAAGAGAAGGGAAACATTTAGGGCAGTTCCTGGGTGTCTGAGCTCGATGGTAAAGTTTTAAAAGAAGTTAATGATGGTTAGAGCTCTGGCTACTTCCCTACTTGAGTTACTAAAACTTCATCAAGAATTAATACTTTTATGTTCTAACCACACCACTGAGGCTACAAAGAGGCAAAAAGAAAAAAAAAGGACAAAACTGAAGCATGTCTGCAAAGCAAAAAGAGACCTAATGTTTGTTTATGGACTTCACTAAAGCGTTTAATTTTGGTAACACAGCGGATTACTGTGTTTTTTGGCTCTATCTGTTCTGGTCCTCTGAGTTGTCTCTTACTTGTCCTCAGAAAATCTAATGAATTTATTTCTCTACTTTTCATTGAAATATTAAAAGAAATTTAAGTACAAGTTATTTTAAACATGGCGTAGAGGAAATAGTATAACTATTCATGTGCTTTTCTGGTTCTCTGTGGCCACCCAACACATCAGCTTCCAAGTCAGTCACTCGACACAGTAGCTGTGCTCCCGATGTGGTGCATCAGGAATGCTGCCAGGGTGGGGCTGGCTTGTTTGACGGGCTTTGGCTCATTTGATGGAGGCCCCAACTGCTTTGCAAGGCTGGAATTGTTTAGCTGGGGCCTTAATTTTATCTTTCATCTGGATTCCTCACTTCTCAGGTTGCATCTGCTGGGCCTGTTATTTCCAAGACAGCGTCGTCACTAACTCACCTGGTGCCTGAGCTGGGTGGTCGGGAACGGGTTAGACATCTCCTTCTATTTTTGTATTTATCCACATTGTCTCCAAATGGCTGGCTGAGGGTTTCCCCCCAGTATGCAGATCTCAGGGTAGTCAAACTTCTGGTTTCCCCAAAAGGGAATATTCCAAAAGACAAAAGTGGAAACTCTCTGACTCTTAAGGCCATTCCCTGGAAATAGATACAGTGCTGTGTCCACTGGATTCTATTGGTCAAAGCAATCACAGAGCCCACCTCTCAGAGTTAAGACAAGGGGCTAGAGACCCCTGTCTCTTAGAGGGGGGACTGTCAAAGAATCCATGGCCATTCTAATCCACTGTGTGCAACTACTGTGGGGGACGAATAGATGTTAGCATCTTGCCTTCATTTTCCTTCGATCTTCTTCCTAGAGAAATAAAACATGACAGAGAAAAAGTTCTATTTCCCCATCCCAACAATCACAGTAATCATATTCTGATTATAAATCAATTCCCTATATTGATACTATAACTTTATCTAGCCACAAACAATATATACTAAAGTTTTGTGTTTTAAATTTATATTTAAATATGTGCTTTACAGCTGAAACCTACTTGAAACTTTCTCTTTTCACTAATCATTATATTTTCAGATGTATCTGTATTTGTACATGTGTTTTAACTGTCAAATAGTATTATTTCGTATGAATAAACCATCACTTATATATTTCTCATACACACACACAATCTCTCTTTACTTAAAGAAATGTTGCTACAGTCCTGGCTGAGTGGCTCAGTTGGCTGGAGCATCATCCAGTACACCAAAAGATTATGGGTTCAATCCCAGTCAGGGTACATACCTCGGTTGCAGGTTCTGTCCCTGGTCGGGGCACATACAGGAGGCAATGGATCGATGTTTCTCTCTCATATCCATGTTTTTTTTTAAATCTTTTTCTTCTTTCCTTTCTCCCTAAAATCAATAAACATCTCCTCAGGTGAGGATTAAAAACATGTTTTTTAAATGTTGCTGCAAACTCGTTGTACATGCCTCTCCTTAAGTGTAAGTCTAAGAATTTTGTTAGGACTTTACTGTCTGGTGTAGAAGTCATTAGCTACATGTGGCTATTGAGACTTCAAATTCAAATTGAGTATGCTCTTGGCAAAATAAAAAAAAATTGAGTATCTTTTAATTATAAAATACACATTAGATTTTGAAGATTTAGTACAAAAACATATAAAATGCCTCAATATTTTAAAATATTGATTACATATTGAAATGGTGTTTTGAATATGTTGGGCTAATGAAAAGTATTATTAAAATAAATTTTCTTTTTAATGTGGCCGTTAGAACATTTAAAATTGTACACGTGGCTCACATTATATTTCTACTGGACAGACTTTCTCAGGGGGCTTTCAGCTCCAGCTCTCCTGGATATTGCTGTTGTCCCCAAACTGTTCTCCCCAGCGGCTGCCCCAGTGCGCTTCTTTCTCCGAGCAGAGTTTCCAGACCACACTTCCTGCCCATGTGATAAGGCATGAAAAATGGTGTCTGAGCATTGTTTTCATTAGCATTTCCCTGATTACTAGTGAAGTTAAGAACTTCTTACGTGCTTACTGACCATTTTCCTAATAATGATTTTTAAGGCCCATTTTGATGAGGTTTTAATATGGCAGTGCCACCTTTTTTGGACTATAGTTTGCCAGCTTTACTGTCTGCTTTTCCATGAATTTTTGTTTTAAGTTTCTATCTCCATTAATTCTTAGACCAGCCAGAAGAACCTAGAAGGGTAAAGGAAAATTTCTTTCTCCCTTCAGATGCATAACTTTTTTTAAAAGTTGATATATTGAAGTGTCATTTTGAATGTTCTGAAGAAATAGTGCCAAGTTTCTGTATCACTCTTCTTTAAATTTAAGAATGATATGATCATCTTTTTACCTTGCAATTTTAACAAGATAAAAGTAGTTTACTTTGACAGTCTATGAACTTAGAGACATTTAAAAATCTTCTGAGAGAAAAATTAATATGGTCAATAAGAGCATTACTCACCAAAACAAAACAAATATATGTGAGGGCACAGCGTTAGGGTAGTGATGGTGGATTCTTTCCCTGTTGCTACTGCACCATATTACCATGGGTTCAGTGGCTTGGAACAACATGAATTTATTATTTAAAGCCCTGTGGGTTAGAAACCTAACATAAATGTGACTAGGCTAAAATCAAGGTGTTGGCAGGGCTGGGTTCCCTTTTGAAGGCTCTAGGTGGGAATCCATTTCCTCGCCTTTTCCATTTTTCTAGGATTCACCTGCATTCCTTGGCTCCTGTCCCCCACTCCCTCCATTCTCCAAACCAATGACGACCCTCTTCTCAGCCTCCCTTTGCCACCTGTAAGGACCCTTGTGATTACAGTGGGCTCATCTGGATAATCCAGGACAGTCTCTCTAGTTTAAGTTCATTTGATTAAAGGTGTTAACTCCATCTGCAACTTCAACTCCCTTTTACCAGGTAATCAAATATATTCACAGGGTCTGGGGGTTAGGATGTGGATATCCTTGAGGGGCCGTCATTCTGCCTCTAAGAGATGCCAAGTTCCATTTTGGACATTTTGAATTTAAAGTCTCTGTGGTATATCAAAGTGGGGTTTCTTGTATGTGGCTATGAAGATGAATTTGAAGCTCAGTTACATATCTATATCTATGTGATGTAGATCACATAGATAGATATAGATATAACTGAGTAATATGTTTTTAAGATATTACTGGTAATACGTACTTAATACATATTTAAGGAGGTATCAATACACTTGCATTCAGAGCTCTGCATGGAGTGGAGTTCATAGTGGAACAGTGAATACAATGAGAAGAGAAGGAAAAGCAAGGGACCTAAGGAGTAGGTCAGAGAGGTGGCAGGGGTGGACGAAAGAGGGCAATATGTATACTTTTGGGGATATGCCAAAAGTCATCATTGAAGGAAATCATCGATGATTTTTGTTTGATCAGAAAAATGATGGTTCAAGTCATTTGCTACTAGGGGCAGCGGCAAGGATCTCAAGGAGATGTTGAAGGTTTGAAATGGTCACTGGGGGCTGAAGGAAGGGTTGCCGACTAAAGATCGGGCAAAGGGATTGCTGAGTCATTCCTGGGGCTTTACTGGGCTTCCTCCAATATCCTTCTGATAGGTTGATAAAAATCAGAATTCTGCAAGAAAGAATAAACACTCTTGGTAGTTAGTTTTGAACCTATCTAGTCAGTGCAGGAAGAGAGGAGTGTATATAGGAGGGCTCTTCGTGACTTAGATCCCGATTCATAGCCTTGTTTCACATGAAAAAACATGAATTCTAAACAACAATCTAAGACACAAACTTTGGCACTTAATCCACTGATGATTCATCTGCCTTTTAATATTCTTTATTACCTGGTCCTACTTATGATCTAACCTCACTTTTTACTTTACTCTAAGTACCTCTGGTCTAGTTAGCCAGTTGCTTCACTGACTCAATACTTTATTTTTACCATTTGGCCTTCACTTGCGATCTTCCTCTTCCACCTGATGTGCAGGTACCCTCTTTCCAGGGCTTCTGCCAATAGTACCTCATTTGAAAGTTTTCGTGCATGCTCGCTGAAATGACCTCAGTCCGTAGTAATCCCACTCTTCTCTGAACTCCCGTGTCTCCCTCTCTCGTAGCTACATCACCTACGGGAGCCCTTAGCTGTGACTTAATCTGTGTCGTCCTTTATAGCTTCTCACGTGTTAGTTTTCTCAGAGCTCCTATTCACTCATCCAATTCATAGTTTTTATTGTTTCTTATGTGCCAGACCCTATACCAGAGGCTGGGTATAACGTCATGTTTAAAAAAGATGTCCTTATTTCTACTTCTTAATTTCCCACACCCCCTAAAGTAGTGCAGCACCCATAGCAGACACCTAATCGCATGTGCTATTAGTTGTGATATGAACCGAGATACCTGTCAAGGCCCCATCTGATGCTGGCGTTGCAGTCCGAGGAGGGAATCCAGGCCTCTGCTAGACTAGATGCCCTGGAACTTGTGCTTAATCTTGAAAACCCAGTGGCAGGACCCAGATGCTTTCCAGAGAGCAAGGAGATGCCGAATAAAAGACTGGTTTGAGGCTTGGAATGTAGATGTTTCAGATGATAACAGACCTTTGTCAGACTAATGGATGAGCAGGGAAACCAAAATACAGGCTGCAGGAGATGCTGCCATGATAGGTCGCCGTCCTGAGAGAGTATGGAAAGAAGCATTCTGGCTTTCCTGGAAACTGAAAGACACCTTGAATCTGTAGCAATGTATAGTAAATATGAAGGCGCCTTATTGAGCTGTCTTATAAGTAGAAATAATATCATTTACGGAGGTCCGGGGACACACTCAAGGTGAAATTAAGCAGATTCAAAATCTACTTGCACAGAATTTGGTGTCTAAGAGGGGGAAGGGGATGATGGACCAATGGACCAACTGACTCACACTGGGGTCTTTGGCATCTCCTTCTCCCATAGCCAAGGAGTTGGTCACGGCTGCTCTTTTTTTTTTAAATGGACAAAATAACTTTGTTACATGTATATGTGTGAGTGTGTGTGTGGTACATGTAATGGTGTGGAAAATGCTAACTTTGAATGGGCATTAGGGTTAACAGGCACCTAAATAATTATGGGGCCGATGAGCTAAGATTAGATATGACTGGGATGAAGAATTTCATAACGAAATGAAAAACCAACATGAAAAAGGAGAGAATGAGTGGGGAAGTTAAGAACAATCCTCTGCAGTTGGTGAGGTGGTAAGGCAAGGTCCCCGGACAGAGGGTGTGGGCTTCGTCAGGAGAGGCTGACGTAGCAGCCGTGGAATCCGACTGAGGCTGGGAGGCCTGGGAGGGGCGAGTCTGACTCTTTGCTGTGGGCACATGAGTAGGGAGGAAGAAACCCTGGGGCACCAGGGACCTTCAGGAAGAGAAACGTCATCTAGCACCTATGGGTGATCACGCTGAATGAGTCAGAAAGAGGCAGGGACCTCGTTCGATATTCAGAATAACTGTTAGGAAAGTATTGGTATTGTTTTTATTTTCCAGATAAGACAGCTGATTCATAAAGTGACATGTGGCTAGTAGATGGAAAATTCGGGAGCTGAACGTCACTTTAAAAATAAGCAAGCCCATTTCTCTTTTCACCGATGGATATGAGCTCATGTAATATCCACAGGTAGACAGAACAAGGAATTTTGAGACTAGAGGTTTGTCCTTGGTAATCTTTGTATCCTCACTGATTTTATCTCCATCCAACGTGAAAAAGCCTTTACCTCTAGACTGAAGATAATTAAGGTTTCCTTCTCTTCTGAGGTCCATGTGTGCAGTGGTGACTGTTTATTGCAACCTTTAGCTGGCTAACTGTCCCCCGCGTCTCCTTCTCAGCTCTCTGTCTGTCCCAACCGGTGCCTTGCTAGCACCCAGCTTCCGCATGCAGCCTGGAGTTGAGTTTGACCCCTCCCTCCCTTCCTTGTCGCTCTTAAAGTTTTTCAGAATTGTCCCTTCTTTTCCGCTCCTCCTCCTGTCTTTTGCCACCTTATACATAATATTTATTCTCATTACTTCCCTCCTAAACAGTTGTAAAATCTCCCTATCTCGTATCCTTAATCATAGCTTCTTTATCTTCCTTTAATTTCCTAAGTCTCAAGGATAAATTCATCCCTCTGAAGTTTCAGTTTCATATATCCAGTTCTTCTGCTCAGAAACCTTTGATAGCTCCTTGTTGTTTAGCAAATCAAGCACAAACTTGCTGAATAATAGGTAATATTCATTGAGCATTTACTATATTCCAGGCACTGACTGTAGGACATGAGTTCTTTGACTTAGTCCTGAAAACAATTCTACGAGTTAAGCCCTGCGATTGCTCTCTTTTGACAAGAAAGGCAACTGCGGACCAGACGTGCAATAACTTGTTCAAGGTCACAGGGCAAACAAGCGATGGGGCCTGGGTCTGACCCAGGCACCCGATTTCAGAGTCTGTACTTTATGTGGCCATCCCAACTTAGCTGCCCCTTTTCGGAGGTCAAGTTTCGGCTCACAGGGAGCCAACGTGAACACATCCTTTTCATCAACATGATCGGTACCTCCTAAATGCTTGTGAATTCTTTCTCTCCACCCAAACCCCAAACTGCACAATTCTACTTACTCTCAAAGCCCTATTCAAATTCTGTGTCCTTCAGGACATTGCTCAAGGTCCCTCCAGCCAGATGTGCTCTCGCCCACCTTTGAATCCTGTGAGGTTTCAAGTATTATAATCACTCGTTCAGCTAATCTTTGCCCCTGGTATGTTGCCCTCCCTTCTAACTCAGGGGCTCTTTTCTTATTCAGACATTGTGAAGTGAGTTGGGTTGGATGGATTGAGGCCACATTCCCTGAATGTTGTGATAGCTCCAGGTGTTAGACTCTGCGCAGAGGTCTATGCAGATCTTCTCAAGAGCTGAGGGCCCCGAACGGGATAGCCACACCGCAATCTGCTGGGCTGTGTGAGCAGTGACCAGTGGGGGATGAATTCCATGTGAAACCGCTCGGCCCCTTCCCCGGCTC
>PVKM010041249.1:0-13187 GCA_004027735.1 Carollia perspicillata
GGGGTGTGTAGGGCAGAGGGGAATGAAGGGGGGAAAATGGGACAACTGTAATAGCATAATCAATAAAATATATTTTAAAAATTCTTTTCGCAGAGGTTGTACTAATTTTAATTCTTGATAGAATGTGTTATCACATTGTCTTTGCTTATGAGTACAAATACACACCCACCACACAAATTAGTTTTCTTTGCTCTTTTTTGGTGAGTCGTTTATCTGTAGTTTTTGTTTTTCAAGATTTTATTTATTTATTTTTAGAGAGAGAGGTAGAGAAGAAGAAAGAGAGGGGAACATCAATGTATGATTGCCTCTCATGTGTCCCTAACTGGGGACCTGGCCTGCAACCCAGGCATGTGCTCTGACTGGGAATCGAACTGGCGACCATTTGGTTCGCAGGCCTGCATTCAATCCGTTGAGCTACACCAGCTAGGGCTGAAGGGACTCTTTATATGTTAGGGAAATTATCCATTTGTTATTTGAAATACAAATATTTTTTGTTAGTTTATTACTAATTTATCACATGACCCTTTTTAAAAACATCTGCCTAGTATCCTATTCAGTGTAGCTACCATAATTTTTAAGCACTTTCTTATTGCTAGATATTTTAGTTGTTTCCAGTTTGTTTTTTTTTTTGCTATTGTAAATCACACAGCTCTTCCCACTAATTTGCATTGCATCTCTTTATGCTAAATTTCTAAAAGTAGAATTGCCTGGTTAAAGAGTATTAACTTTAAAAAGCCTTTTGACAGATATTGGGTATCGAATATTGTAGTTTAAATTTTTGAACAACAAACATTTGTTGGTTTGAAAAAAGATCCCCCACAAAGCAATCACTCACCCATCCACTAAGACCATCTAGTCTAATCCACTCACTTTCACCTCTTCCCTATTATTTTGAAGCAAATCATTTCAGCTCTAAAGATTAAGGTTTTAGAGAGATGCTGTGTTTGGAGAAGAAATTCACCATTTTGCTTCCCAGCTCTCCCGGATAGTGGCAAATTACGCAAGGAGCTGATGGGTGGGGACAAACATTAAGCGCACTCCTCATGTCCCTTTGCTGGAGCCCTAACTTTGTTTTGCAGACAGGAAAAATGCTAGCCCACATGGATGACTCAGCCAGCCCCAGGCCTTTTTGGTACACTGAAGAATCCCTGCAGACCCAAAAGCTTTGCTTCGACCATCAGTTTTCACTTATTTTTTATTCATCCCAAAGACCCGCAGGAAATTGCCGTCAGTACATGAATTGTGTAGGAATCTGTCCTCGGCCCTTCCCATCTGGATGTTGCTTCTTTGAGCAATGTCCACACTGACGGGCACGTCCTCCTTGTAATCTTATTTTGGCGGACACCGCCATCTGACTTGTGGGGTGCTGTGTCTATTTTGCCTCTGCATCAGTGAGAACCAGGGCTGAGCTGGGCTTCGTGGGCTCTCTCCATTAACCCACAAGGAGGGGAAAATGACCTCAAGCACGGTCCCCCCTCATATTGATGTTGCTAAGGGCGTGCCCAAGAAGGGCTCCTCCTCCTTCCAGGGCTCTCCGGGCCATTTTCTGAAAATTCCTCTTGCTTCCGACAGGCTCCATCCTTACTTGGCTTCACCCTATGGTACTGGGCACTCAGGGGGTCCAGCTGGCCAGGCCCCTAGGACGGCCTCACGGGCACCCCTGCCTTCTCATTTACAGGGCATCAGTTATTGCCAATATGGGTGTTAATCCTCAGAATCGGGGAAGCAGAGAACCCACAAGGCGAAACACTGTCCAGAGCAGCTGATCCTTGGCACAGAGGTTGCTGCGCTGTCTGCCTGGAAGTCTGAGCCGGCAGCCTGGCTCTCTGTGTGCAAATGGTGTGAGCCTGAGCCCAGAACGCTGATCCTGAGCCAGCCGCCATGGCACCTTCCCCATGCCAGCTACAGATGGACATTTCATCATTGTTATTTTATCCAAGAGGAATAGGAGGCTTTCAGAGAGATTAAGGGACTCACTGAAAGTTATGTAACGAGCAAGTCATAAAACCAGGCTTTTGAATCCAGATCTTCAAGCTGGAATTTTTACCCCAAGGCCCTCGTTCTGATGTTTTTTTTTTAAGGTCCAGTAAATCAGACAGAGGTCATAGCAGAGAGGCCGCTTAATAAAACCCACCTCTAAGGCACAACCTGGGGAATCCAAGAGAAGTAAGATCAGGTAAGACGTGGCATGAATATTGGGCAATGACACTTTTCCATGTATAGGTCCAGGTGATGGAGACTTCTCATGGGAAAGTCTGTGAGCAATGATGAGGAGACTTTCTAGCTTAGTGATGGGCTGCATTAAGGCCTTTGGGACGTTCTCACATTATAGCCTGTGCATTTATGGAAAGTCAAGTACTTTGCCCAGTCAGGGATGCCAGGGCTGGGCTGTACTCTGTCTGCATCATCAGGACTCAGCCACCAGGGAGCTCCAGAATGCCAGTGTGGTAGAAAGAATTTGCCCTTCCAAGTGTTAAGTGTTTGATAACAACTGGAGACAGGACTTCATTGTTCTGACTGCTGGGGTTCAGAATATGTCACCCCCACATATGCCATTTTGGAATATTGATAATTTTGAATCAAACATACTTGAGAAACAACCAGTGCAAGAAAAACACTCTGACCCTCCTTCGTCCCCTGAAAGCAGGAGATAAATCACCCGGGTGAAAGGTGCACGCTGCAGGGGAGGGTAGGAGGCACCCTTACCACCAGAGACAGAGAATTTAGGGCCCACGAGGCTGTATGATTAAACCCTGTTAATTTTTCACTGTTTAATACCCCTAATTGAAATCCCCCTGCCTTGTCAATTATTCACCAATGTATTGTTTCTTTGTCTAAGAGGTATAAAAGCTTCCAGCTCTGGTCACATCTAGAGTCACATGTCTTCGTGGGCTCCCATACCTACATACATAATTCAATTAATTTTCTCCTGTTAATCCGTATTCTATTACAGGAATATTTCAGCCAAATACCTAGAAAATTACTTTTCCTCTCCTACAGCACTTAGCCCCGTTGAAGGTGCACAATGGGGAGGTTTCTGAGTGCAGGCTTGGGCCTGTGCCCAGGCCTGGTCATCCTTTTGCACCCGGCGCTCCTCCCCCACCAACCCCGGTTCCTTCAGTGAGTTCGTGACATCACCCTTCATCTGGCTGGGGTTCTTCAATAAACAACTCGGGCTCATCCTCACTCTCTCACACTCCCTGTAGCCAAGCACTCGTCATTGACCTCTAATTTATTGTCTCTCTACATCATTTCACACTTTCAGTAAATCTTGCAAATACATCTTACATCTGTTGACTCTCCTGCATGTCTATTTTACACCACTCTGGTTTCTCTTACTTGGGGTGATGGGTCAGCAGTCACCCCTTAACTGTAGCCTCCCATGGCATTCTATTCTCACAGCACAGGCAGAGTGAGCTTTTGTACACGGAAATCATATCTTGCCACTATTGTGCTTAAATCCTTCAGTGGGTTGTCTTCCCCACTGCATGTAGGAAAAATCCAAATTCCTTCCCTTGGCCTCCAAGACATCCACGACCTGGTCTCTGCCTGTCCACCTCTCTTGGCAGGCCTTTGTTGCAGGCACCGGCTTTCTTTCAGTTCCCATCTGTTGACAAGCTTCACACAGCCCCAGGGCATTTGCACTTGCAGCTTCCCCTGCTGGACTACCAGGGAAGCCTGGTCCTTCTTTCTCAGGACTCTGCCGTTAGTCCCTCACAGATCATCTCAGCTGGTCTCCTCTTCTTTTAAGTGACAGCATTTCTTTATTTTTTAAAATTATTTATTACTGGGTTAAATAACGTTCTCTAAAAAGATATGTCCAAATCACGACCACTGGTACCTGTGAATGCAGCCTTATTTGAAATAAGGTCTGTATAGATATAATCAAGTTAAAATGAGGTCATTCATGTTGCTGTGGGGAAGAAAGTTTCCTCTACCCTGAAGGTTCTTTAGGCTGGTCTAGTAATTAAATCTATCTGGTAGAGATTAACAAGAGAACATAACCATATCTGTCACAAACATATGCATGGGAACCTCACATACAGGAGAGAATCAGAGACTCCCCCACACATGAGAGGTTCAGGGACAGACAATTAAAATGAGGCATATATGGCACTTTGAGCTAAAGATGAGGTAAGATGCCTTGGGGCTTCAGAGGGGAGGAAGGCACTGCAGGATGATGAGTAGATGTTCAATAATTAGTATTTTGCCCTGCCATACAGATAGATCTGTCAAAAAGGTTATCTCTGATCATCTCTTATTTATGGACAAGGCCCTTGATTCACATTCTTCTAGGTAGTTAAAGGAGGTGGGACAAAAGTTTCTTTTGAGCCCATAAGGTTGTGGTTGTCCTAGCTCAAAAGAATCTGCATCCTACAAAGGCTCATCCTGGGATGACTCGTTCTGAACCCTGACTGTATTAGAGCAGGCACTAATCCATTGGCTTGTGTCCTGATGCGAAGAGGGAAACTTGCACAGATGCAGACACGAGGGGGAACACCATATGCAGTCAGAGGCAGAGATGTGTGCTCTGTATGCCAAGGACTGTCGAGGCTTGCTGGCGGCCTCCGGAAGCTGGGAGACACAAGGAAGGATTCTCCCCTTGAGCCTCCAGATGGAATCAATCCTGCCAACGCTTGGATTTCAGACGTCTGGCCTCCAGAACTATGAGAAAATAAATTTCTGTTGGTTTAAAGCACCAAGTTGTGGAAATTTGTTGCCTAGGAAACTAATACATTTGGCAATTATTCTGTTTGCTTATTTGCTTATGCTTTTTCTTCCACTTGAACAGACTTTTATTTCTTTATTCTCTCTCCTTTTTTTAAACCCTCACCCGAGGATATGTTCACTGATTTTCGAAAGAGAGGAAAAGAGAGAGAGAGAGAGAAACATCGGTATGACAGAGAAACATCCATTGGTTGCCTCCCATACCTGCTCCAACTGGAGACTGAACTGACAACCTTTAGGTGTTAGGGGTGCTGTTCCACCCAGCTGAGCCACCCTGCCAGGGCTCTGTATTCTGTTTTGTTTCTCTAGTGCCCAGCTGTATGACTAACTCATAGTAGGTACTCCCCAAATATTTTTGGATGCATCAGTTCCCCCACATAATCAGCCATAACATCTTACCAACTTTAGCTTTTCTTGTATTCATCACTCTATATCCTTCCCTTGCTCCTGCTTTTGTTCATCATCTTCCTATGAATTATTATTATTAGTTTAACATTTTTATTTATTGAGTTTTAGAGAGAGAGAGAGAAACTGATTTGTGTTCCACTTATTTATGCATTCATTGGTTGATTTTTTGGGGGCCTGACTGAGTGTTGAACCTGCAACCTTGGAAATTCTGGGTGACTCTCCAGCCAACTGAGCTACCCGGCCAGGGTTCCTCTGAATTATTGCAAGAGCCATCCATCTGGTCTCCTTGCTGTTTACCTTTTTCTCCTCTTTTTAACATAAATCTGATCTTTTAACTTTTCTATTCTAAAAATTTTATTATTCTCCATTGCCCTTTACTAGTCGTTGGACCTTGGGCATATTCCAAAAAGTCTCAGCCTCAGTCTTGTTATCTGTGGAACAGCAGTAACAATCGCACTTACCGTACTGGGCTGCTATGGGGATTAGTGAGAATCAATGCAAAACACGTAGCACAGCACATCACAGGGGTCATAAGAATGCTAGCTGTCACTATGAAGGTCCGATTTTTTTTTAAGTTTATTCCTCTTTTTTTCCTACTGCATATTTTTTAATTGTTGTTCAAATACAGCTGTCTCCATTTTCACCCCACCATACCCCACCGCACCACTCATCCTTGCCTCCCACCCTTGAACCCACCCGCTTCGGCTTTGTCCATGTGTCCCTTATACATGTTCCTTGATGCCTTGATGCCCATTATCTCCTATTATCCCTCTTCCTCCTCCTCTCTGGTTACTGTCAGTTTGTCCTTTCTTTCAGTGTCTCTGGTTGTATTTTGCTTACTGGTTTGTTTTGTTGATTAGGCTCCACTTGGTCAGCATTTGTTTTGGATAGAGGCTACAGATCCGAGACTATATAACACGAGTCCTTGGTTAAGATGGCGCAAAGTGTTTGAAAAAATCACATGTTCAAAGCTGGCTTGCCCAACAACTGTTAAAATGATGAAAAAGTAGAGTTAACTTAGCATTTTGGTCTGTTGAAGTTCAATAAGTTTGGCTTATTGAAAAGACGCTTATTTTAATGCATGAGTTTTGCATATCATTAGGCACACAATGAAAATATATTAAGTGAAAACCTAATGTAGACTCACATTTATCAATATATTAAAATCATATCATTTGTACCTTAGACAAAATCTTAAATATAGAAATAAAGGAAATCACTTTAATCATGACTCAGAATTGATGCTCTCTTTTTCTGAAAACCTCTTAATCAGGAAATTTTAAATAATGTTTAAAATTCATGGTAACATATTTCAGAGCAATTGCAAAATTTAATGTGTGCAAATTATTCATATATTCATAATTTTATTATAGCACATGAGATTTGAGGAATCAAGAGCACGATGAAGGGACTATCCATTACTAGTTGCTTTTAAAAGCCCATAACTAAAATAAATTTAAATATGATAACTGCCTTCCTACTGGCTTATCATTATTTAATAAGATTGGAAGTTCTCATTGATTTGAAAGGCTAAATTGGTGAGAACTTTTATAAAAAGCTTTCTTGCAAGGAGTCAGGCTTTCTGTAGAGTTGAACATAAGTGTGATGGGATCAGCTGATTTGGGAACCTGCTTTCGTTTGATTTGGAAAGTTTTAAAAATAGTACCAGCACTATTTCAATCATTTACTCCTTAAGGGAATAAATGATTGGAAATGGAAACATGAACATGCCCTGATAGTACAGCTAGCCTCAGGGAGTGCCCGGCAACATGAGCGTACTGTTACTTATTATTTATTAAAATGAGAAATTCTCCTAAAAGTTAGTGCGAGAAACGCTGAGGCCTTTGGTCGAAGTGATATAGCCTGGAGGGTAAAACTGATGATTCAGCAGCCACCTCCCCAAGCAGCACATTCTGCCTGTGATGTATCTATTTCTGGACCAAACCAGCAGCAGTTACGGGTCTTTGGTTCTTGGAGTCACTCAGAGGAGGTGGACAGTGTTTGACAGGAAGACTCTGGGGAGATTTTACTGACTCTGGGAAATGTTCCAAGCCATGAGAATCAAATAATGACCTGGCCATGCCCAGTAGGAGAGCAGAACTCTCCTCTGTTTTATTTTATGAAAAAGAAAAATCTTCCAAAGTGTTCTTTACACAAGAATCCTTCACATTGTATACAATTAAAATAATACAGATGACTTGTTAACGTTCCCTCACTCTCTACTCACATCTACCTGGGACCCTTGTTCCTTTCATTCCAAAGTCAACAGGCATTGGTACTGTTCTTTCCATTTGTCTTCTTCCAGATATCATCTGTTCTTTTTTAAAATAATATTTATCTTTGAATTACATGTGATGTACAATACTATATTAGTTTCAGGGTTAGTAATCACTAACCCAGTGATTAGACTTTTATATAACTTACAAAGTGGCCATCTCAGTAAACCTAGTACCCATCAGACACCATGAAGTTATGGCAATATTATTGACCATATTTCCTATGCTGTACTTTACACCCCCATAACTATGCTGTAAGTACCAATTTGTACTTCTTAATCCCCTCACCTTTTCCACTCATCTCCCCAAACCCCCTCCCATCTCACAACCATCTATGAGTTCATTTCTCTTCAGTTTGTTCATTTATTCTGTTCTTTAGATTCCACATACAAGTGAAATCATATGGCATTTGTCTTTCTCTGACACTTCACAATATCATCTAGGTTCATCCTTATTGTTGTAGTTATCAAGATTGCATCCTTTTTTTATGGCAGCGTCATAGTCCATTGTACATATGCACAACTTCTTTATCCACTTGTCCATTGATGGACACTTAGGTAGCTTCAGTATCTTAGCTATTGTAAATAATGTTTTGATGAACAGCCCAGGGTTCCAGTACCAGGGAGAGAAGTCCCTATAACTTCTGGTGGTAAAAACCAATGGGGATTGTGGCTGAATGAGAAGAGGGCTCCTGGAGTTCCAGGCATCCCTCCTTAAGGGCCTGCACATTGGATTACTTGGATTTGCTGGCTCTGGGGCAGGAGCTTGAAAGGCACCAAGGACATACAGGGAGGAAATGAAGTGTCTGGCACCAGGGTGAGAGCTGGGGGCAAGGGGCAACTTTCTCCCAGACAGAAGTGCTGGCAGAGATTATTGTTCCTTTTCTGATCCTTCCCCCCACAGATCTGAGGGGTGGGACATATTTGAGTTTCCATCAACCTGACAGTCACTTTTCACCCTGCCCTCCCTAGTGAATCTCTGAGACCCCTCCCCACCTAAATTGCAGGCTCACCAAAGCTTCTTCCAGTGGCTTTTCTACACAAATAGCCTGTCTTGGCTCATGCTCCAGACTTTCCTAAAATGTCTCAAATATTCACAAACCCCAAACAAGCAGCACCCATCCTCAACATGCCTCATACCTTTTGCTAAGTGGCCCCAGAGCTGGTCCCAGCAGCAGCCAGCCTTGGTTTGCAGCTTGGCCTCTCCTGGGCACCTCCAAGCCCAGCACAAGTAACAGTCATCTGCAGATGGATTTGTAGCTCATGCCAGGAAGAACACAGGAAATGACTGACCTTGGTCGGCACCTCTGGGGAGGCCCCAGAGCCATTGCTGGGTGGACAGCTTCAGATCACACTGAAGCATCAACCAATCACCTTGGCAAGTGATGCACTCAAAGGGCAGCTTCAGTGGGTACCAAAGACCCACTGAAATAAATTCTGCTCCATGGCGTCAGCCCTTTCACAGTTGATCCTCCACAGTGGTTGCAGCCAGTCCTTGTAGATGATTAGCTGGGGGTAAATCCTTCCCATTGGCATGACAACAGCGATCAAGGCTCAACCACAACAGGAAGATATACACAGCCCAGAACGAGGCAAACCTGGAGTGTCCAGCTTGGGTGACAGAGAAGCTGCACCACTGGGCCCTATAGGACATCTACTACATAAGGCCACTCTTCCAAACCTGGAGATGTAGCAGCTCTACCTAATACATAGAAACGAATACAGGGAAGCTGCCAAAGTGAAGAGGTAAAGAAACCAGTCCAAAATGAAAGAACAGAACAAAACTCCAGAAAAATAACTAAACAAAATAGAGACAAACAATCTATTAGATGCAGAGTTTAAAACACTGGTTATAAGGATGCTCAATAAACTTAAGGAAGAGTGATGAACTTATTGAGAACTTCAATGAAGAGATAGGAAACATTAAAATGAACATAGAGCCCTGCTTGGTGTGGCTCAGTGGGTTGAGTGCCAGCCTGCAAACTGAAAGGTCACTGGTTCGATTCCTAGTCAGGGCACATGCCTGGGTTGCGAGCCAGGTCATCAGCTGGGGAGGTGTGAGAGGCAACTGACTGATGTGCTATTTCTCTCCGTCCCTTCCCCTCTCTCTAAAAATAAAAAAATAAAATCTTTAAAAAATAGACATAGAAAACATAAAAAATAACCAGTCATAAATAAATAATACATTAATTAAAATAAAAATATATTACAGGATATAAACAGAAGAGTAAATAAAGCAGAGGATCAAATCACATATTTAGGAGATAAGAAAGCAGAGAACACTCAATCAGAACACCAAAAAATAAAAATTCCCTGCCATGTGAGGATAGTGTAAGGAGTCTCTCAGACAATTTCAAGTGTACCAACATTCACATCATGGGGGTGCCAGAAAGAGAAGATAGAGAGCAAGAAATAGGAAACCAATTTGAAAAAATAATGACAGAAAACTTCCCTAACTTAGTGAAGGAAATAGATGTACAAGTTTGGGAAGCACAGAGAGTCTCAAACAAGATGAACCCAAAGAGGCCCACACTAAGATACATCATAATTAAAATCTCAAAGGTTAAAGACAAAGAGAGAATCTTAAAAGCAGCAAAACAACAACAACAACCAGCAGTTAGTTACCTGCAAGGGAAATCCCATAATACTGTCAGCTGATTTCTTGATAGAGACTTGGCAGGCCAGAAGGGATTGACATGAAATATTCAAAGTGATGAAAAGGAAGGACCCACAACCTAGATTACTCTACCCAGCAAAGCTATCCTTTAGAGTTGAAGTACAGATAAAGAGTTTCCCAGACAAGAAAAAGCTAAAGGAATTCATCACTACCAAACCAGTATTACATGAAATGTTAAAGGGTCTCTTGGAAGAGGAGGAGAAGAAGGAGGAGGAGGGTGAGAAGGAGGAAGAGGAGGGGGAAGAAGATGAGGAGGAGAAAAGATGAAAAATATGAACAACAAAATGACAATAAATACATATTTATCAACAACTGAATCTAAAAAACAAAGTGAATGAACAGGCAGAACAGAAACACACTCATAGATACAGAGAACAATTTTGATGGTTGCCAGGTGGGAGGGTGGTTGGGGGGATTTAGAATTACAAATTGGTAGTTACAGAATAGTTACAAGATAAAAAGTACCACACAGGGAGTATAACCAATGGTATTATAATAACTATACATGGTGTCAGAAGGGTGCAAGATTCATTGGGATGATCATTTAGTAAGTTATATAATTTCTAATCAAGATTCATTGGGATGATCATTTAGTAAGTTATATAATTTCTAATCACTGGGTTGTACACTTGAAACTGATATAATATTGTATGTAACCTATACTTGAAAAATACAGAACAAATTAAGCAAAAAAATAAAGAAAGTACCACATTTATCTATTCCATCATCTTGACCAGAAGTCCTGTGCATTTTCCAACAGCTTGTACTTATGGAAATACATAAGGTTTGTACATGACTTTGATCTACATCTTTGAAAATTTTAAGTTACATATGCTTCTAGTTTAAGGATCAAATTGTTTTTTTAATCATATTTTTTTATTATGCTATACCAGTTGTCCCAAATTTTCTCCCTTTGCCCCCCTCACCAAGCACTCCTAACTCCCTCAGGCAATCCCCCCATCATTGTTCATGTCCATGGGTCATGCATGTAAGTTCTTTGGCTACTCCATTTCCTATACTGTACTTTACATCCCCATGGCTACTTGGTACGTACCAATTTGTACTTAATCCCCTCACCTGTGTAGCCATTTCCCACACAATACTCACTAGTTTGACAACCATCAAAATGCTCTCTGTATTCATGACTCTGTCTCTATTCTTCTTGTTTGCTTTTTTGATTCAATTGTTAATAGATATATATTTATTGCCATTTTATGTTCATAGTTTTGATCTTGTTCTTTTTCTTAAATAAGTCCCTTTAACTTTCATATAATAATGGTTTGGTGATAATGAACTCTTAGTTTTTAATTATTTTTCTGGGAAGCTCTTTATCTACCCTCCAAATGATAGCTTTGCTGGGTAGAGCAATCTTGGCTGTAGGTCCCTGCTTTTCATTACTTTGAATATTTCTCGCTTATCCCTTCAAGCCTTAAAAGTTTTTTTGAGAAATCACCTGACAGTCTTATGGGAACTCCCCTGTAGGTAACTAACTGCTTTTCTCTTGCTGCTTTTAAGAATCTCTCTTTGTCTTTAACCTTTGGCATTTTAATTATGATGTGTCTTGGAGTGGGCCTCCTTGCATCCATCTTGTTTGGGACTCTCTGTGCTTCCTGGACTTGCATGTCTATTAGGGACCAAATTAGGGAAGTTTTCTTTCATTACTTTTCAAAGAGATTTCCAGTTTCTTGCTCTTTCTCTTCTCCTGGCACCCTGAATGTCCCAGAGACTGCTTACACTATCCTCATTTTTTTTAAATTCTTTTTTCTTCTTTTTTTTCTGATTGGTTGTTTTTGCTACCTTATGTTCCATATCATTGATCTGAATCTTGGCTTCATCCCCTCTATTGTTGTTTCCCTGTAAATTGTTCTTTATTTCAATTAGTATATCTTTTGTTTCTGACTGGATCTTCTTTATGCTGTTGAGGTCCTTACTAAGTTCCTCGAGCATCCTTATGACCAGTGTTTTGAACTCTGCATCTGATAAATTGCTTATCTCCATTTTGTTTAGCTCTTTTTCTGGTTTGATCTGTTCTTTCATTGGGCCATGTTTCTTTGTCTGCTCATTTTGGCAGTCTCCGTGTGTTTGTTTCTATGTATTAGGCAGAGCTGCTATGACTCCCTGTCTTGGTAGTGTGGCTTAATATAGTAGGTGTCCTGTAAGGTCCAGGGGCATAGCCTCCCCTATCACCCAACTGGGTACTTGAGGTGCACCCTTTGTGTGGTGTTAACACACCCTCCTCTTGTAGTTGAGCCTTGGGTTCTGTTGGCAGATCAATGGGAGGGATTTACCCAGGCCAGTCAGTTGCAAGGATCAGCTGCAACCACTTACCACCAACCTCCGCCACCTGTGGAGGATCAACTGTGCAAGGGAGGGGTGGTGGTACTTTAACCTGGTCTGTAGCTATTCACTGGGTGTGCTGGCTCTGTGGTTTCCTGGGTGGTGCAGGCCAAGGTCAGCTCCCACATGTGTTTTGCCCAGGGCCACCCTGCTTGAGCTATAAAGCAATCTGAGATAGCTGCTACTTGTGCTGGGTTTGGAGATTCTCAGGCAAAGGCAAACTATAAATCTAGGCTGGGTGCTGCAAGTTGCAGACCTGGGGCTCACTGAGACCAACTGTTGCCTCTTTGAGAGGATATAGGAAGTTGTGAAGCATGAGCCAAGACCAGCCATTTATATGGAAAAGTCACTAGGGTGGGCCAGTAAATTGGGTGGGGTAGAATCTCTGGGAATCTCTAAGGTGGGTCAAACAGTTTTAGCCAGACTGATGGAGTCTCAGATATGGCACCAGCTTGCTGGCTCTGTGGGGGTAGGGTTTAGAAAAGGGACAATAGCCTCTGCTTGCCTCGATGCCAGACACTTCTGTTTCTTCCTGTATGCCACTGGTGCCTTTCAAGCTGTTACCCAGGTGCTGGAGCTCTGAGGGAGTGAGTCTGAGTAAGTCTGTGTGTGGGCTCTTTAAGAGGAACTGTTTGGGATTCTAGAATTTTCTTCTACAGACTCAATCCCTGGTGGTTTTTGTAGCCAGAAGTTTTGGGGACTTATCTTCCTGGCACTGGAACACTGGCTCAGGGACCTGGTGTGAGTCTGGGAATTCTCACT
>PVKM010041250.1:0-13182 GCA_004027735.1 Carollia perspicillata
AAAAAGAGACATTTATTGAAGAAGATACAAGATATAGGAAACATTATACATAGGACAATGACACCTCAGTCTCCTTCAAAGGAGGACCTTGGGACCTCCCACCATTCTCCCAATTGCCCCCTTGTATTTTCTTGAATCTCATTGATGTTCATAAATCTTTTCCCTTTCAAAGGTGATTTTAATTTTGGGAAAATCCAGAAGTCTCAGGGTGCCATATCTGGTCTATAAGGGGTTGACTCACCTGGGTGATTTGATGTTTCACCAAAAAACTCTGCATGAGATGTGATACGTGTGCAGGCATGTTGTTGTGATGAAGCTGTCAATCACTAGCTGTCCATAGCTATGGCCTTCTGAATCATACAAATAGTTTCCACAGAGGAATGTTCAAGCTTAATGCAAAATCTGATGCACATTCATTGCCCTACTTCCTCAGTCAGTTTGAATGCAACAGCCACACAGTACACATGCTCACTCAATGGCATCTACCACCCCCACTGACTAATACAGTGAAGTCATCATTGTTCAACCATCCAAATTCCAGTCCACTCTCCTTGGCTGCCAGGTTTCATTGATGTCACACAAACCATTCTCATTATATTAACAATGGCTGGACTTTTTCCAGACAGACCTTGTATATATATGCATTTCCATATGTAGTAATGAGAAAACAGCTATAATTACAGATCTATCATGAATGATTTATTAGTTACACAAACCTTTAAAAAGTAATGCTATTTATTACAAACTTCTTTAGGTGAAGGTTATATTAGATGATTATTTAGTATTTAATTCAAATTATTAAGTATTGAGTATAAGCTTTACAGACTTTATTCATTGCCTGGTACTTTTGAAGATATATATTACATTCTTCTAATCCTTAAAAAACAGCAAATCAGTAAAGAGGAACAAATATTTATACAAGTAAGTACAAAAAAACAGAAAACAATATGAAAACATTTTATCCTTTAAATCTTATTGTAAGATCAGAAGAGAACGAAACAGTTGTAAACCTGAGAGGTTGCTCAAGACAGCTAGTGAAAGTCACACGACTTGCAAGCATGGAGAGTTCATAGAAAATCACCAACACAGACGGACAGCGTGAGCAGGATGGAGGATAGGGCATCCTCAGCCCTGGGCAGGAACTCTCTTACCTGGAGTGCAATGTGGCTATTAACAAACTGCAGGGGTTTGTTTAAATAGGGGCAGAGAACTAAGATCTTCAATGGCAGATTAAGGAACTATTTTTGAATTGGCAGCATATAGAATAAATACATGTTTTGAAAACTGTACACTCCTAAAAACTTTCATTAAAGATATTCCTTTAAACACACTTCACTTAGCTGTGTGTTCAAGCATCATTTTCTGATTTCTCAAACATGCAGATAAAGCTCCTTACACAAAATCTTATCCCAATAAACACACTGATCCAGTATCAAAGAGTTCTAGCTGTATTTCAGCTTGTGTTTATCTTACATCAAAATAAAATGAATTGACTTCAAATTCTTCAAAGTGCACACAAACTGAGTTAAAGTGAGAGTTGCACTGTTCCTCACATGCATAGTTTCTGTAATTTTCCTTGTTTTTTTATTTATTCTTTGTCTTTCTTCTTGTTCTTTTCTTTCCCTCCTTTCCCTCCACCCTCCCTGCCTTCTCCTTCTACTGCCTCTCCTCATCTCCTCTCCCTTCTTCCTCCTCCTCTTCCTCTTCCTGCTACCTCCCTTCTTCTTTCTTCTACTTCAAAATCAGTAGTACTGTGTGATGTTTTCTATGATCCAGTGTCAGTGAGTTAATAAGTATAGTTACTCTCCTGTTACTATAAATTTTGCATCCTTTTCAAAGGTTTAAAATAAGATAATAAAACAACATGACTCTATATAAATGTTAGAGATGCTAGAGAGTGCATTGATTGCCCCAGATACAATAGAACATAAGGGTAAAAAAACGTTTGCTCATGTGTTTCATAATATGTAAGCTATTGTGTGGTATTTCACATAAAAGGAACATTTTGAAAGTAGCATGCCTGGAAGCCCAGGTTCCAAAATCATGGGTATGAGGTTATATGGTATGTGGTTTTGAAATTTTCTTAGAATGTAGAAATTACTACATTGGAAGTAGTTATTCTTGAGGTGACTTAAGAATAAATCTCAGCACAACTTCAAAAAAGTTAGATGTTGCAGGAACTATATAGACAGGATAAAATTTATTACACAGTGATATGTATGTATCCCCACCCCGGTCATTCTACATGTACACACACAGTCACCAGACAAAATATCAAAGCAGAATAAAACTATGCTCTTCAGAATGTGTCGATGAGTGTTGAGGACATTTAAAGTGAGAGAATTATTATTGATTATTCTTGCACAATGAAGGCTTTGGGCCAGATCTAATCATGTCCATACTGTGGATGGGATACAAGGCTAAGTAGTTATTACTAGAGGACAACAGTTAGTCACAGTCTAGTCAGTAACCAAAACTAACTCGTTCATTTTTCTATAAAGGGCTAGTAAAACACTTGCAGGTAAAACTTTTTAAATAAAGTAAAATGTAGCACTTTCATTTTTATAAAGCTCTTTGCCCTTTCTCTGTTCTTTCCTACTCAGACTTTTCCCTTTCCAGAGAACTAGGAATAAGAATTACTTTGTTACTAAATTAGACTCTTACACTTTGCTCTCATTGAGAACAACCCTTAGTTTGAAAGGAATGGGCTGACGTTTTTGTTGAGCAACTTCTTGCAATAGATCCTCATGGTAATTGATACAGCAAATGACTGAGGCCATGGACAGCAGAGTGGTACATAGAAATCAACTGCGCTGGGTGATACGGTCTGTCGTAATGAAGTTTAGAATGATAGAACTCTGCCTGCATTATCAAAAACCTGTAACACTGAGTTATGATTCCCTGACTTTCAACCAGTTTTAAACCATGAAACTCTCCAACATCCATCAGGTTTCAGGTTATGGCCTTTCACTGCATGCAAATGGTTTTTGAGTGTGTATTTTAAATGCATCGGGTGTATGAGCTTGCTGTCAAAGTTATTTACTAATCCAAAATGGTCAAGTGTGCAAAAGAGAGGACAAACTGTCTTATAAAAGATGGTGGTTGTTCATTGGTACCGTATCACTGCAACAAGGTTGTCAGGCTTCTAGTTCATTTACGCTGCATAGGCACAAGGAGTGACCTGACCAATAGCCAACAGACAGAGGGCATATAGTTAGAGAAAGTGGAGGCATCGTCAAGAACATAATATCAAAATCAATGAAATGTATTATGTTCCAAACACATACCATAATTTCACTTTATAAAACTTAGCTGTCTAAATTAGTAAAAGAGCAATATTCTGTTTACTGAGTTTTCTAAGCTAAGACCTGCAAAGAGCACACATTGTTGGCAGTTACAGTTTAAAATGTGGCTACACTGTTTATTGGTAAAAGATTGACTATTACAAGTGTGATGGTGTCTAGAGGAAGAGTCCTCACTTTCCACATCTATATCGTAGTTATTTAAGTAACTGTACCTCAGGGGGCTCTTCAGAGAAATAAATGATAGAACACATGAAAGCAGCTGATAATTTAACATGGGCTCCCTGCTCCTATGTCTCTTGCTCTTTTACTCTCTTATCCCCTCTCCTGTTCCTGTCTCTTTCTTCTTCACCTCAGTCTCCAAGCTGTGTGTATGTGTGTATTTTTTAATAAAGAAGCCAGAGAAGCCCAGAACTATTTTCATTCTTGTTGCAAGAAGAGTGCAAATTAGAGCAATGGTTCATTTTCCAGACAGTAGCCAAAAATTCTAAGGGATTTTCAGAACCTTAAATTATCATTCTGCTACATCTGACAAATCTGAACTATAAGATCAGGAATAATAGATGATTTTCTTTTTCATGCCCTTGCAAAATTTCAGGAAGTAACACAGGTTCTTTACCATTCAGGACCCAGACAAGCTCAGTGTACAGATGCTGCCATGCGTGCCAGGGCTGTTCACTAATTCACGACGTGCTCACGGGGTAGCTGGAGAACATTTACACTGGCCTGTACAGTAAGTTAGGATATGAGCATTCATTAGGCAGTTATAACTGTTCAAAGCCCACTAGAGATGCATTCACTTTAGTTTAAGGGTTGCACATTTCCCCATAAATGGCTTGCTGTGAATAATGTAAATGTGCCTCCTTGAGAATAAATTAAATGCATTTCCTGCTGTTGTTAATGTGTTAGAACAGTTGTACCATAAATCACTTGAACAGCATTTATAGATTACTATACTCTATCTAGGCCAAGCTTGTAAATATCTATGTAACTCATAATTCAATGATTTACAACCCCCTGAAGAAAACCTTAGAGATTTTTCTGGTTTTTCCTCTCTTCTCATATGATATCGATAAACATCTAGCTCAAAGAAATTCATTTCGAATGTTTTTATAAAGCTTTGCTATTCAACAGAAACTAGGGAATTTAATATATAATAAGAAGAAATCTACAAGAAGTATATGGAGTAATTTTCACTGCTCATAATTGGATCCTCACTGCCCTTTCCCTATGAACCTGTCCTTCCTGGAAGACTCAGAATTCCCTGCAGGCTTGTGGCTACAAGAAATGACTATTTTCCAATATTTTTAGGCCTCCCTTGTGTTCTCTTTTTCCTTTTTCCTTCTTCTCCTTCTGCTCTCTCTCTGACTCCTTCTCTCTCCCTTCCCCACCCCCACAAAATTATATAGAAATCATAGCAGACACATTTTGTCCACTATTAACTCTTATCAGTTTCATTAGAATTCAGGACCCATCAGAAAGCAAAGTGGGCATTCACCTTTGAAAACAGTATACACCTTTGGTTTCAGTGTATCCTTGGAACCTTTCTTTTAAGTAAAAGTTAATTTAAAAAAAAAACAGTGTTTCTCTATGCTAGGCATTTTGTATGTATTATATTATTTAATACTCATATAGTATTATTAGCCCTTTTTTATTAGGATGGAAAGTAAAATATATAGAAGTAAAATAACTAATCAGACTCATAATACCTGAGGTTGGAAGTTTCAATTGCACCTAATTCAAAAGATGGCAACCGTATTCCTACAGTTCGACTTATTTGTTCATCATCGAGGAAGGTTATCCTAATCTTATGAAAAGTCATCATGTCTGTTTAGTAGAATTCATCTTACCTTGCCTCCGTTAACTGTGTTTCTTTCTGAACTTACAGTGGCCTGCTACCTCCCACATGAACCTACTGCTTTCCTTTGCCTCTGCCTGGTGCTGTTGGGCCTCCAGGCTAAGGGAACAAGCCATGCTTCTTAATGGAATACACTCCCAATTCTCCTGGGCATGTATGCTTTACTTCTGAGTCCTTGTCAGTGGCCAGTGGAGAATCCTTGTAGAGGGGGGGTCTGTTTGTGCTGCACATGCCATCAGCCCTCCTCATGCTCACTGACTCACATCCCAGGGTCTGACTGTCATCTATTTTGTGCTCCACCAATTTTCAATTTGTTTCTGGTGGCACTGGATTTAATGGCTCCAACCTTTGGGTAATTGATGATGAGCTGAAAGTGGAGGACTCTAGGTTTTTATTTAGAGGACACTTTGATGAACTGCTCTCTTGTGGCACAGCATGAACTCTTCCTCTTCCCCTGAGAGCCCCACAATTGGACAAGAAAGTTCATTGTTTTTCGAGGTAATCTCAAATTGATCTCATTTCATTGTCTTTTTTTTTTAAGAATAGTTTTTTTTTGTTTTGTTTTTTAAGATTTTATTTACTTACCTTTAGAGAGGAAGGGAAGGACAGAGGGAGAGAAATATCAATGTATGGTTGCCTCTCGTGCATCCCCTGCTGGGAACTGGCCTGCAACCTAAGCATGTGCCCTGACTGGGAATCGAACCGTGATTGTTTGTTTTGCAGGCCTGTGCTCAATCCACTGAGCTACACCAGCCAGGCCTCACTGTCTTCATTTTATTCTGAATGGTGTAAGGTAAATCTCTGAGTGAAGAAACAGACATGGAAAAATGACTTTTATTTCTAGAGGCAATGACTTTAGTTTCTTAAGGAAATAGATTTCTCCCAATGCCCCTTTCATAATCACAATGTGCTAAAATAGATTCTTGAAATTTCTAACTTCTCTTACAGGATAATTTTGATATAGGAACATCCAAATCACTGCCTAGTGTATTTAAAAGATTTCACTCAACTCTATAATTTAGAATGGGACATCGAGACTAATTAATTAGCCCCTGTTATAGTAATAAAATGATTCTTCTTGCTATCAAATTAGTATTAGTAAAACATTGTTCATAAAGCAGGTATATAAAGACAGCTCTTCATTCAGTGTGTGGCATCCAAGAAGGTAGCAGAAAGGGGATATTGAGATTCTGGTTTCTGTTCTTATGCTGCATGACTTTGATAGGTTGTTGACGCTCTTTGAAACTCAGTTTATTGATCCATAAAAGTGAATATAATAATTACTTTTTGAATTATCCAATTTACTTAGGACTACAAATGCATAAAAAATTTGTAATACTGAAAATTTTAAAACAACGGGGTGTGAACCCAAATTCACTTACAGTGAATATTTCTCACTGCTTATAGCTCTTTGAAAGAAGGTACAGAGTTGTCTTCAAGAATTATGAAATGCATGATTATTTCAACTTTTTAAAATAGTGAAATATAAACTTTAATTTTTTGAAATGACTTAATTCCTCTCTTTGAGCTATGTGACATGTCTTTATTGTCAATGATAGCTATTATTCAAACTTCAGCATCAAACTACTACACATTAGTAGTTTTGAACTTAGGTTTGTGATCTGTATCCTATTTTACTTGTGATTTCTATTCCATCCCAATTGTATGTTTCATGACCAAGACAAAAAGGCCAGATATTCACTTTGAATTTTAAATGTGTTTACAGTACCTAAAGGTTATCCTACAAGTCCTTCTTTGCATCATTTCCATCCTACAGGTTGGTTGTGTGGAAATGTATCAATGCCCATTGCACACGACAGTATTGATCGCCATGGAAACTCTCCCCAAAATGGCATGTCTGATGAGCTGTAATGGACAGAGAGATCTCTCGCTGGTTTTTGTATGCACTTCAGCTTTTTAAAATTTATGTGTTTCTCTCCAAGTCTCAGCCTCCTTTCCTTTTAGGTTACACTACACATATCACCTTGAAAAATATCTATGAATAATTTTCCATGAACTGTTGTTTGTTAAATAAATATGTAATGTGTTTCATTATATTAGATTTGTCATATCCCACTAGTATTCCCTAGTTCTTGATATTTATCTGTGAGATTTTTAAATTTTTAAATACTGCATTGATTATTTAGTACTAATAGAAAAATGATAATTCTGAAATTACAGATACTAATACTATGGGTGCTTTTTATTTTAAATTAGTTCATAATTTTAGATTTTTTGGAGATCATATTTCCATCCCCCGTATGATTTTTCTCTATTTCAGAAGGCCCTCAGATAAGATGCAATTAAGTTGTGTATCTTATTTTCTAGATGCTGATTTTCATGCTGAAGGCAAGTGCTAGGTCCATAGCAATGCTGAGTCAACAATTGCAGGAAATAAATTGGAGCTGTGGGAATAATCCAGATGTGCTGCGTTCTCTTTCCTCTCTGTGCCCTTCTTAGCTCTGGCACTGCGAGCAGATTATTTAACCTCAGTAATTCAGGAAAATTGGAAGATAGTGCACAATTCTTACTTACAGCAGGCAGAGATTGACATGTGTGAATCATTCTGTAGAAGTAAATAGTAAATATTTTCCATTCAACAAGTATTAAGTCCTTGCTATGTGACAAATGCTATGTCAGACACTGGGGCCATGACAATGAAGATTCCTTGCCCTGAAGAAACCTACCTAATTTTATGAAAAACATGTAAAATTCCTAATCAATTTCAACAGAGCAGAAGATGTTAAAAGAGAAAAAGCTCAAGGTGTCATGAGAGCATATCTTGACACATTTTCCAATCCCTTTGAGGATCAGTAAATTTTCCAGGGAGAGATTATTTACCTGCAAACCTCAGAGATGAGTAAGGGTTAGTTTAGATGAGCATAGGAGCCTAATAAGGAAGGAGGGGGAAAGTTAAAAAGAAGAAAGAAAAGATTGAGAATGAAAGCCTAGAACAATGGTGTGAATGGGATGAATAAATCTAGATCACAGTCTCCCTCTGTGTTGCGAGCCCTGGGCAGAGTCCTTAATAACAATACTTCTCCTAGCAAATCAGGACGCTTTGGCTAACCAAGGGTGCAATTCAGCTGAGAGAAAGGGGCCCAAACATCTCTGGTGGGAAGGGAAAGGCAAAAGGAAAGTGAGAGCCCAGAGGCATCCTAGATGCAGTTTGACACTTTTCTTTGGTTTATGGTGAGGGCAGGGAATGCAGAGAGGCACAAACAGTCAAACCAGAACATCACAGAAATGACCGCCTTTTTGTTTTCTGGGGTCTAAAGAGGGGCCCTGCGCTCCTACCCTGCAGGCAGAGACCAGGACTTTTCTCCTGGGATTTCATTATAAACTGCATTCTGGGCCCAGCTCTGGCAGGAACCCCAGTGCAGTTTGTTGCTTATTTTGGCTTGACTGCCATTTGGTCCTTACAGGGTTGGGGGTTAGAGTGAGGAAAGAAAGCAAGCATCATATGGAAAAGAAAAGAAGCAGAAGAAAAGTAAGGAGAAAGAGAAAGAGAGAAAGATTGAAAGAGTTAGTGTGCTTAGCGAAATAAATCAGACAGAAAAAGTTAAGAACCATGATTTCACTCATATGTGGGATATAAAACTGAAAGCAGTAAATGAACATACAAGAAAAATAAACAAACAAAAACGCCTAGACACAGAGAGCAGTAAGGTGGTTACCAGCAGGAAGGGGGCTGGGGTGGGGCAGTAAAGGGTAAAGTTGGTCAAATCTGTGGAGATGGAAGATTTGACACTGGGTGCTGGGCACCCAATGCAACACAGATGATGTATCATAGAAACATACCCTTGAAACCTATGTAATTTTAGTAACCAATGTCACCCCAACACATTTAATTTTTAAAAAGAGTGTGTCCTCAATTCAAATAGGAGTTGACACATAAAGAATCTGAGTAGCATGTAGTTACAAATGCATGTTTCATTTCGGTCATTTATTGGTGTCTCCTGAACATTGGTATGCCAGTGCCATTTACAGTTCTCTGTTATTAAAGAATTTTTTTTCAAAATATTTTGAACTTACTGAAAAGGTACACATAGAATTTTTAAGTTTTCCACATAAGCTTGGTCAGCTCTCTCTCTACCAGTCCTCTACACACAGTCTCACACACACCCATGTGAAGAATGGTATTTGTGTGTATATTTACACATGCTATTATCATTTCTGAACCATTTGAGCATGTGTTGAAGGCATCACACCTTTTTACTCTTAATATTGATAATCCCATACGCATTTCCTAAGTTCCAGGATATTTTCTAACATAATCGCAGCACAGTTAACAAATTCGGGAAATATAACAGTGATACAGTACTTATAGCTAGTGTACGGGCTATATTCCCATGTTCCCAGTGGTCCCAATAATGCCTTATGTAGCGTTCATATTCCTTTGATTATGGGATCCAGACCATATTGCATTTCATGATCATATCTCTTTAGTCTCTTCAGTCTTTGTTTCTCTTGCACAACCCTGACATTTCTGAGGAAGAAAGGCCAGTATTTTGGCCTCTGCTTGGGTCTTTTCTTCTTGCCCAATCCCCAATAATAATATAAAGAACTGACAACCTCAGATTCTTGTATTGGACATACCACCTATTATTCATCTGTTCCAAGCTCTCTGGTTGGTTTGTAAATATGTACCTTCACAATTTCTTAGTGTTATAAAATACCAGCCAGAATGCCTATGTGGGTATGTCTATGACCGTTATAAAATCTTCACCCAAACATCTTAGCTAAGTCACAATCTCTTGACATTTATGTGTCATCCTAACTTCCTCTTAGCAGTAGTCCAGCAAAGCCTTACAAGGAACATTATATCATTTTGATGATATCATAGCTTCTGCCCCTGCCCTTGTCAGTCCTATTATACTGAGACATGTGTCTGGCACTCCTGCTTCCAATTAACTCCCTAAATCTGACAAGCCAGACCCTAGACTGGGTACATCGGTGGGTTCCTCAAAGGCAGGCAGCAAGCCTTATTCACTGTTCTATCCCTGGCTGACTCTCATTCTTCAGTCTGTGATTTCCTTTGCTTTTTGGTTAGTTAATAAGCCATGGTTCCTTACATCTGGTCTCTCCTTTTCCATCTCTAATTACCACTGTCCATACTAAATGTTTTTCAGGTTACAATAAATAGCCACAAAAGCCACAGTCACAATACAGCTCTGTGATGTATTGTTTTACCCACTGTTCCTATCGCAAAATACTCCATGCAGGTATCACTACATTTGAAAATACCGAGAAGTACATTAGGGCTCCCAGATTCAAATTCTTGTTTGAACACCTACTGTAAAGTTTTTATATTCTTTAAGCTTCAATTTCATCATCTTTAATACCAAAGATATTAAAAGTACACCTAGATTATTGGGAGGTTAGGTTAAGGGAAAAGGGCTTTATGAGATAATTGCTGTGGAATGTTCATTACAGTACTAGGTATGTATTTATACTCTAAAATGTTGCCTGTTGCTATTATTTGGGATATAGGATAGCATCCAGAATATGATTTAAATTCCCATTGTTATTATCCATTTAAATTCCCAAAAGACAAGCAGAAGCTATAAAAGCCTGTTCTTTCATACGTACTTGTTGGATGCCTCAAATCTAGGGTAATAAGTAAGAAGAAACAAACCCCATCACTGTAGTGCTCAGAAATTCAACCTCTGGCTTTTCTCATTTATCAGTCACTTTTAGTTTGCACAGTTTTAATTTTGTATCAGGTTTTCTATAATGTCATAGTAATATTACTTTGTTGTATGCTATCTTTTTACCTATGCAAAATACATTAATAATAAAAATTCACCATACTTGTAATTTCCCAAACTCCCAGAAACTCAGAGTACTTACATTTATTACACTCATTTAAATTCATTAGCTACCCCCAAGTCCTGGGGATGCTAAATAATAATTGCTCTCTCTATTTGAGCCAATGAGAAAGCCAGAGTGCCTTGGCAATGCATATCACTCACTAATAGACTGTCTGTTGAAATCTAAGTATCAAAGTGTCTCCTATGGGTCTGAGCCTATTGCCAGTCCTGGAAACATCAACAACCAAGAAGCCCAAGTCCTAGCTCTCATAGAGCTTAATTCTCATAGTGGGAAGATGTATAATTTAAAACAGACACTTCACAAAGCATTAATTTAATATATAATAGAATGTCAGATAGTGATAACTGATATTGAGAAAATATATACAGGGACAAAGAGTGACATGGAGGAGTCACTGATATTTATACAGCGTAGTTACAAAAGGCCTCTCGACTAGGAGAGACGTGACTGAAGGAAGTAAGGGAGCAAGTCATGCAGGTCTTGGAAGAAGAGCATTGCAGATAGAAGGAACAGCAAGAAAAGCCTTGAGATGAGGGGATGCTTGGAGTTCTCCAAGAACATCTAGGAGGCCCGAGTGGTAAATGCAGTGGTGTGCAAACGGGAAAATAGAAGGTCATGAGATTCAGAGATAATGCAGGGCCAGATTGTGTAGGACTTTGTAGGCAATAGAATTGGATTTGATTTTCACACTAAGTTGGGAAACCACTGAAGGGCATGAAAGAGAGGAGTTAAGGGATCTCATTTGCATTATTTGAACAGGTTAATTCTGGCCCTGGAGTTCAATGTCATCTGTAGAACAAGAAGAACAGAATCAGTTATGAGGCTATTGTTATAATCAAAGTGAAACCTAATAGTGACTTTGACCAATGTAGGAGTGGTGCAAATGGAGAGAAGTAGATAGATCATACATTTTATTTTTGAAGTTAGAGCTGAAAGGACTTGCTTGGGGTATGTGAGAAAAACCAAAGAAGTCAAAGATGATTCCAAAGGTTTTGACCTGACCTCTGGGTGGGGGGCTGGAGTTGTCACTAGCAGAGGCAGGAAAGACTGGAGGAGGATGCTGGGGATGGGAAATGAGGAGTGTGTTGTTGTACACATAAAGTGGAAGCAGAGGTTTGAGGACAGTGGTTGTAAAACTAGACAGTACATGAGAATTACCTGAAGGGCTCATTAAAGCATAGATTACTTAACCCCAGCCTAGGAGCTGTGAGGTTCCTCCCAGAGTTTTTGATTCATTGAGTCTGGGATACGGCACAATGATTTGCATTTTTAACACATTTCCATATAATCCTCACCTGGAACCACACTTGAACCATGGTGTACCTACAGAAGAGTTTAGCTAAGGTCAAAAGAATGCCTACGTCATTAGATGAGAGGAGTTAAAACATGGACACTGAAATGTTTCTTATGCCTTACTGCTGGAGTGCCCCATTTGGTACCATACCTTCTACTCCCTTCCAATATATGGCTATGGTGTATGTGTATTACCCCATGTCTAAAGTGTGAGTTACTGTACTTGCATGTTGACTCCACTTCCTATTCTGTCATAAAGAACACTGTGGCAGGGAATGTTCTGAATGCACTTGCTCTTCCAATACATGAAAAGTTTATGTGGGCACCCCACGGCGGTCTCCCCTCTAGCTAGTTCCAATTTATCTAGACAGGATATAGGCAGCAACCTACTTCTATACCCACTTCCTATGGGAAGGGATATGCTTAATAAATTAATTTTTCTTACAGGATTATATTTAAAATATATTGAAAATAATCAGGAGGTTTTTTTTATACAAACTTAATTTAATAAGTATTCTGTCCTGAAATTAATCTTGGTATTTAAAGACACAAATAGTTTTTATGTTTCTAGAGAGAAATACTCTAGAAAGAATGAACACCCACCCATTTAAAAAAAGTTACAGTTCATACTTGAAAGATAAAAAACAAACCTAAATAATAAAAACATAGTCTTGCAATAATGATCATGACAGTCCATTTAATGAAATAAGTCTTTTAATAAGCATTTTTATTAGATTGGTGGCTTTTGAATGTTTTTGACCATGAGACCCAGTAGGAAATACACATTTTATATAACAAATGGGCATATACATGATTTATTTACATATGTGTGTGTGTGTATTCAGAAATAACCATTTCAGAAAATATTTTCATTCTGAGTATATGATAGACATT
>PVKM010041251.1:0-13219 GCA_004027735.1 Carollia perspicillata
AATGGAAGAATAGAGGACTCCATTTTTCTCCAATATATTAGGATTTATGGGGACCGATGTTATGCACTGTCTGGATTCCCCTTCAACTTTTTACTCCAACTCCTGGGAATGTTGTCAGTAGCTAGCCATCAGCTACAGCACCTTGAGGGTATGCCTCACCTAGAAAGAGCTACTTAGTTCAAGGTCACACCCATTCCCATGGTGGGTCATGTCAATGACTCAGCAATATGGGACTACAAAGGTATGGCCGCCTTGGCCAAAGAGAGTTCCCTTTGGGTTGGTGAAGGCTGCCATTGTTCCAACATATTGATGAAGTTTTACCTCTGCCCAGTCTTCTTTCTTCCTTTCCATGAGTGTTGATCCCAAAGACACTCCTTAATAAACATATTACAGCTAACCTCTGCCGTACAGTCTATTTCCCGAGGAACTCAACCTCCCACCAGGTTAAAGAAACACATTAAAACTAAAGTTGTAACAGTCTGCTTTAGGGTCTTACTTCTACCCTTACTCCTGCAATGGGAATCTATGCTGATTTATAGATCACATGTCAAGAACTCTCTTACGTGGTTTTACCTGCATAGTCTTACATGATTTTTAGTATAGTCCCTCACACTAAGGATCTTTGTTTTAATTCCAAACTTCATATATGTGGTTTGAAGATCCTAAAAAAAAACTGTCCAAGATCACTCATCTGAAGCTAGTAGTTAAATTTCCCTTGATCCCCAAATAATAAAGGCGGGAACTAAATTGGAAGTTTGAGAGATTTTATTTTATCCTTCAGGCATTCCAAGAGACCACGGGCTTGTGTAAAATGTGATAATATCTTGCTTTCTATAGGCAATCATTGAAATTTTCTATAGAAGTAACCTTTTCCATTTCACTGCCTTCTCTCTTTTTTTAAGAATAATAGAACAAAGAGAAAGTGTGTAAATTTGTTTTTTTTTTAATAAATCCTCATGCTCCTTCATAGATCTTAAGTTGGTTTCCCTAGAAATAGAGCTTGAGATGAGAATTTCTTATTCAAGAAATTTGTTAAAAGAGGAGACTGAGCAGAGAGTGAAGAAACCAAGATTGGAAGAAGAAACATACTAAGCTAGGTTATGTTTTCATCGGAAGACTACTTTCTGTCAGATCTCAGTGTCTGGACGATTAACGTACCACAAAGGTAGTCCTTCCTTGAGGCAAGGGGACATCCTTTTGTACTACTGTGTGACCAGATATTACCTTTGGGCTGCCTCCCCCAGGCAGGGATAGCCAACCCGATGCCAACTGGGGGGCGGAGATTAGTTCTTCAGAGAAAGAATCACCTGTGTGCTGTACTCACAGCAGTTGGGGAATGAGGACGCTGGCCCAGAAAAGGATACCAGACTATCCACTACATCAGGTATTTTTTAATAGCCCGTGACCTACTTTATTCAATTAATATTTATTGAGCACTTAACAAGTCTTAAGCTTATTTTAGGTACTTGGATAGGTACTTGGAAAACAGAAGAGAATAAAACAGACCACCCCCAAAATCATTTTCTATTGGAGCTTACATTTTAGTAGCATGCACCAGGTAATAAACAATAAATTATTTAATAGAGCAGAGGTTGTTAAGATGAAGAAAGGAAAATAAACGAGAGAATAGGGGGATTCTGGTTTAAGATAGGATGGTCAAGGAATGCTTCATTGAGAAGATGATGTGAGAGCAAGGTCCTAGAGGAGGTGAGTGGACAAGTCAAGCAGATACTCTGAGAAAGAGCTTTCTAGCAGAAAGAATTGCAGAGGATGCAAAGATTTTAAGGCGGGAATGCTGGACACTGACACAAAACAATAAGGATGCCACCATGACTGGAAAACAGAAATCTATAGGCAGAGGAAAAGAGATTTGAGAGAGTCACAGCAAGGCCAGGTCAGACTTTGCTGGTCACTGTAAGTACTCGTACTTTGAGTGAGACAGGAAATCACTGGGAGGATTCTCAGAGGAGTAGCATGATCTGATTCACATCTTGCATGGAACAATTTACCTGCAGTTTTGAGAGGAGGTGATGGGCAAGGAAAGAACAGAGACAACAGTTAGAAGACTGTTACAGTATCCGTGAGAGAGGCGCCTGCTCTAGAATCAGGATTAGAACAGTGCAGGTGAGTGAATTTTTTTCAGATTCTAAATCTATTTTGAAGATAGAACCACCAGAATTTAGTGACTGGTTGAAAATGTGGAATGAGAAAAGAAAAATGGGTCAAATGTGATTCTAAACTGCAATACTCATAACCATTGACCATCAGCATTGGCCTTGGTTTCCGATCGACAGTCAAATTCATTGGATACAATGGTTCACTAGAGCAACATGTTTACTTAGTGTTAAAAAAGGATGCAGGATAGGAATCAATGTAGCATTCATGACAATGGTATAGCAGAGATCTTGTGATTCACATGAGCAGTTTCTGAAACCCCCAAATCACTTTGCATTTGGCAGGCACAAGTTCATAAATGAAGAAGCTGACAGGGAAATGTTGGTATCAGCTCTGTTGTCCCTTCCACTTGGACACTTAGTGTCCATTTTATAGTACAGCTGTATCACATAAATATTGGTTAGCCACTACGTGATAAACAGTTTCAACAATGAGGTACAGGTGCTTGGTCCTGTACATAATAACAATGGCCAGAATCCCACTCAACTTGGATCTGTCATATCCTGCAAAATTCATTAGTTAGTGTAGAGGGGGAAGAGTTTATCAAGTTCTGGATCATCAGTTGTTCCTGAAAATTAAGAAGAGGCCACTAATCACCATTGGTGCTTTCATTCCGTAAATGTTTTGGTTTCGACCAAGTGGAGGAATGGAGTTACCCTCCTATGGGAGCAATGGCTTTGGAGGTCATGGGAAGAAAACATCAGGAATTCAATGTTGGGCATATTAAATTTGAGACATATTTTATGCATCTAAGTGGAGAAAATGAATATAAAATTTGATACAGGAATGTGAATTTCAGGAGAAAAGGTTGAGATAGAGATATAGATTTGAGGGGTAACAAGAGATAAAGGGGAGTAATGAAATCCAGAGAGACTGAGTGCAGATGAAGATGTCTATGAATTGAGAATTTTAGTTGTTGGGAAGGTAAAGGAGAACCAGCAAAGGATACTGAGATCAAAATGCCAGCGGAATAAGAGAGAATCAAACATCTCTGAAGCTCTATAAGCCAATGGGAGAGATTTAAAAATTAAGAATGTAGCCATCAACTGCATCAAATTCTGATAACCAAATGACCAGAACAAGAACTGTGGATTTAGCTGCAAGAAGTTCAATGCTGCTTATAATAGCCATTTTGGGGAGTGCTGTGGAAAGATTGATTTCAGATGGATTAAGAAAAATAAGAGAAAAAAAACTGGAGATAGCAGGGTATAGATAAACTTTGCTGTAAGAGAAGCAGGATCAGAGAATTAAGCACCTGCTGGAAAGATTGTCATCAAAAGAGAGGTTTTTCTTTTTAAGATGAGAGATATGACCTGGTAGATAAGGAAAACTAATCATGAAAGAGAGAAGAAGAACTGGAATAATATTCTTATATAGGTAAGAAAGAATGGAACTAACGCACCAGTTGAATTGGCTGACTCCAGAGAGTTTTGCAAAAAGTTCCCCCATTATCTTCAGGAGGAAAGGAAGAATACATGGGCAAAGAGGCAGGTCGGTGGGTGGAAATTTGGGGAAGTTGTTTTTTTTTTGTTTATTTGTTTGTTTTAGTTTCTATTTTTCCCAGTGAAATAGAACACAAGGCAAACATCTTAGAATGAAGAGAGAAGAGGAGATGTTGGACCCCTAAGGAAAGAAAAGAAGGTATGAACTAGTTGTGTGGCAGAATGAGGATTGCTGGCCAAAAGAGCCCACCAAGGTTTTAAAGATAGACAAAGCAGGGTCTTTGTACGTTTTTCTCCAACCATGTTCAGCTATGAAGTTTAATCAACACATGTAAGAGAGTTAGAGGTAATCAAAGTTAGAATTTTGGCAAGTAAGTATGCAAGGTGAGAAAAGATGAAGATGATTGAAAGTATATTATGCAAAGGAGTTATTACAATGATGGGTCATGAGATCCAAACTGTTCAAGAATCAAAGTGAGGACACAGAAGGTAGAGAAAATGAAGGCCATTTAAAAAGGAGATAAAATCAAAAGATTGAAGGTCCTGGCAAAGTGGAAAATATGTTAGTTCAAGTGCTCCAAAGAGCAACTTAGATGACAGGTGATAGTCTAAATGTGGGACACCTAAAAGTTAAAATACAGAAAGACTGCATTTAGAGGTCACCCTGAGACCTAGAATATGACTTTGCCAATAAGTGGTTAATGTAGTAGAAGAATGAAAAGTCCAAGATAACTGTGTGTTTGTCATATATTCACAGAACTAGAACAAGCAATCCTAAAATTTATATGGAACCACAAATGAACTTAAATAGCCAAAAAAAATCTTGAAAAGAACAAAGTTGGAAGTATTATATGCATTAATTTAAAACTATACTATAAAGCCATAATAATCAGAACAGTATGGTGCTGTCACAAAAACGAACACAAAAATCAATGAAACAGAAAAGAGAGCCCAGAAATTAGCCCACATTTATATGGGCAATTAATCTATTACAAAGAAGGCAAGAATATACTGTTTAAAAGACAGTCTCCTCAGGTAATGGTATTTAGAAAACTGGACAGATACATGCAAAAAAAAGGAAACTAGATCATTTTCTTACACCTTATACAAAAATAAATTTAAAATGGATTAGACAAATGTAAGACCTGAAACCATAAAATTCCTAGAAGAAAACATAGGTAGTAAATTCTTTGACATCAGTCCTAGCAATATTTATTTTAGATGTCTCCTTGAATAAAGGCAATACCTGCAAAAATAAACAAATGGGACCACACCAAACTAAAAAGATTTTGCACAGCAAAGGAAACCATCAAAAAGTTGAAAGGACAACCTACTGAATGAAGGAAAATATTTGCAAATGATATATCTGATAAGGGATAAGCATCCAAAATATATAAAGAATTTATACAGCTTAACATAAAAAACCCATTGTGTATGTTTGTGCATAAAACTATATAAACATTATATATAACATATATATATATATATATATATATATATATATATATATATATATATAAACATTCATGGAATTTTCCATAAGAAAGGCTAGAACCTAATATTTACTTTGAAGAAGACATTTGGTTTGTAACATCAAATGCCAAATATATACATACACACACACACACTGAAATATTACTCAATAAAAGAAAAGAATAAAATCCTGTCATTTGTAACAACAATATGATTTCCCTTATATGTAGAATCTAAAAAGCAAAACAAACAAAATGAAAACAGAAAGTCATATATACCGAGAACAAACTGACAGTTGACAGAGGGGAGGTGGGTAGAGGCAAAAATAATGAATGCCCAAGATAACGGAACTCTCATCTAGATGGGCAGTAAAATAACTAACAGTTATGATGGGGGTAACGTTGGAGAACAAAATAGTGAACCAAGAGCTAAAATCTTCAATGAGCTAAGGAATGACACAAGGTGAGGACATTAAAGCTGATAGTGAGAATTTGTATGGAAGGAGGAAGAATCATCTGGAAGCAGCAGCTGGAAGCAGGGAGAGCATATACCCTTGTTCCAGGCCAGTGGTGGGCTGCCGGCTATGCAGTGTAACAGGTGAGGATGCGTGTTCTAGGTTTAATGTCACAGAGACCATCCCATGTGCAAGCAACTCCAAATTCTGGCAGAAAGAGTCTTGTTCGTCCAACTTGGGTGTGTCAGTTGCTCCTGGCCCGTGTAGCTATCCCAGGGAGATAGTCACAGAGGACGAACATGGCTGCAGCACCTTCTTCCGTTACCTTCTCGACAGGAACAGGACTCTTTAATATACATCCTACCTCCTTCCCACCCAAGAAGAGTTGCTTCCTAAAATAGCATTAACCTTTTTTTCTTTTAAAATTCAGAACCAGCAATTCTCTGCTTATCAAAAAAGAGCTGAGTCAACGGTCAGGCAATGGCTCACACTGTTGAGCTCCAGCTGGACGTCCTAGCACCACTACCCATAATTACATCGCTGCCCCGCATACAGCAGCAGCCCAGCTTGAAATAAGCTCAATAAGAAGCTGCAGCAACTTACCTGGCATTGGCAGAGTTTATTGTTGTGCAAGCAATCTCGCTTGCCACAGGACATCTTGATTTGTGTTAACATTCTAATGCACTAATCTTCCTAATACCCTTATATTTATTTATGACATAAATCAAATCCTGCTCCGAACTAAGTTGTTGCTCCTCCCCCCCACCCTCCAACTCTCCTGCTGGGTGTATTTATGTTATGCTGTGTTGTGTTGCTACCCTTGCTGCAAATTTATCTGAGTTTCGACTTTTACTGCTGATTTAGCAGACATTTTATATTCTGCAATGAACTGTAAACATTTTTTTCTTCTGAAAGATCCATTATGACAAGTGGTATAAACCCTTCACTGCAGACTGCTTCTCTTCTATTGAGCTGCTCTTTCCATCAATTTTACTATGATGCACAGAAAACGACGCCGGTAATACTGCACCTGTCTGAGTTCCGCCAGGGAAATCAGTAAGTCCCGCAACATGGAACAGTTATATACTTAGTTTTATTACATCTGTTTCTGGTTTATATAGCAAGTTATTGGGAATCAGATTTTATTAGTAGTCAAACGGGCTGAAACTAGCCCATGAACTCCAACTTCTTTCCACTTAAAAGTTTGTGTATAAACATACAGAATATTTTTAAGGAGCCGATAAAGCTCCCCGTTTCCTACCAGGTGTAAAATGTCATCATGTGTCTACATTAAACCCAGGTTACTTCTGGGAATAAACATTAACCCCATAGAAGAAGTTTCATCCTGTGAAGCCACGCCCATTTCCTTTATACTTTTGTGATGGTGGTGGGGTCCGTCTTTCATTCAGTGGTAGCTTTTAATGAATAAGAAAATTAAAAAAGTCTACCGAAAAAGAGTGAGAACCAAATATGAAAGGAAACTCATGTGTTATGGGCTGTTTTGCGTCCCTCCCAAATTTCACGTTGAAGTTCTAACCCCCAGTATCACAGAAAGAAACTGTGTTGGAGTTGGGGCCGTTAGAGAGGTAATTCTGTTAAGATCAGATCATTAGTTTTGGCCCTAATCCAATATGACTGGTGCCCTAGTAAGAAGAGATGATTAGAACACAGACACGCAGAGAAGAAAGACCGTGAGAAGGCACAGGGAGGAGAAGATGGCTGTCTATGAACTCAGAAGGGAGGACTCAGCAGAAACCAACCCCACCGGTACCTTGATCTTGGACTTCTAGCCTCCAGCATTGTGAGAAAATAAATTTCTGTTATTTACGCCATTCAATCTATGGTTCTTTTTTATGGTAGCTCTAGCAAATTAATACACCATATTTATTATATCTAATTTTCATGGAAATTTTCACACATTAGTTCCTTTAATGTCCACAATGATTCTAAGAGCTACACCTACCACCTTAATTTTTTAAAATGAATAAACCGAGGCTCAGAGAGATTAAGCTATTATAGTTACTCTGGATTGCCAGGTAGATGTTAAAGAGCGGTGGTTAAAATTCCGCTTCTTCTGACTCAAAATCCATGCTCTTTTCCCTTTACGTGTTGTCCTTTCTGCACATTTACCCACCCATCCCCTTGGCACAATGACGCAGTAACAGGACACAATGGAAAGGAAGTGTCTGGCTCTACGCAAGTCTTCAGACAACTCCCATTCCTGCTGAATGAGGCATGTGTTTGGCAAGATTTTATTTTTCAAGTTAAAAAACAGCCCATCTGAGCCAGACCTAAGTATTCACATCCATGGAATTGTCCATACGAAAGGCTAGAACCTAACGTTTCCTTTGAAGAAGACTTTCTGGTTCATAATACGGGATACCTTGAGAATACTTCTAGAGTTTCCTCTTCATTTATTACCTTAAAATGGAACAAATGGCTGTCGATTGTCTTCTGCACTTTGGGCGCTACATTCGACACAAAGGATGCGAAGTGGATAAGACAGACACGACACCAGCCCGCCCACAGATTTCATTATTATAATCACCCTGACTTTGGTGGCATTTGTTTGCTTGTGTTTTGTCTTGCTTTCAGTTTCTTAACCTGTCTCTCTTCTGTCCGAATGGAAAACCTCGAGGTCATAGACTGTGTCTTGTTTGCCTTTGTGTCTCCAATGCCTGGCGGAGTGCCTGGCACATATTAAGAGCTCAATAAATATTTTTAAATTGAATGGGGATTCCAAATTTAGAGCTGATGAAGATGAATGAATATCCGTTACTTGACAGGAGTTCAAGTGACATTCTGAAAACTGCTGATGGCAGCTCGGCCTCTGCGCCCCACATGTAAATACACACCAGCATTCGAACGGTTCAGAAAGCCGCACTACTGCGGAGAGACCAGCTCAGGCACTAGGTCGCTAGTCACTGCCTTCTTTTTCTTGCTCTTTCCATCCCTATTTTTGTTACGTGATGTAATTTTATAACACTTTTTACTTTGATTTAAAAATAAGAATGATAGAATGTATGAAATGCGCAAAATATAAGCTGTCTCATCTTTGTGCCATAATCTAGAGATAAACACTGCTATATTTTCAAAACTGTACCCTTCTAGTCTTCTATGCCAAGAGTTATTTAAACACATTCCTTTAGAGTGGGAATCATACTATGCAGAAATCCTATAACACGCCTCTTTCGCAAAAAATTTATGGAAAATATTGCCCCACACCATTAAATATTCAAGTATGATTTAATGGACTTGAACAGACTTAGTGGATTTAATGGGTAGTACTTCTTTTTCACTCATTTATTCAGTGCCTACCAACTGTTTACCAGGCACTATGGCGTACAGCAGAGCTATGAAGATTACTAGGCTTAGAACGTACATTTAAAGGTTGTGTTATGACCTTTTGATGTTCTTCTCCACTATATTAAATTACCCTGCATTAATTTATTTCTTTGCTTAGTATTAATTTTTCTGGTAAACATTATTTTTAACATAACTTGTACAGTAATACCCACTTCTCCAACCCATTCCTTTATGCAAAATATTTATTGAGCATCTCACACATGAAAAACTTTATTCTAAGCAATGGGAAGATGTCAGCAAGCAGGACTGTTGAAATATTTCTGTTCTCACAGAGTTTGGTTTGTAGTTGGGGAGAGAGAGAGAAACAGGATAGAGAAAGTAGGCTGTGTTAAGTTAAGAGCTATGGACTAGAATAAAGCAGGGTTGGGGGAATATAAACTTTGGGGAGAGGATGCAGTTTTATGTAGGGTGGCCGGGACAGTCTTTAGATGTAAGGCAGTTCAGACATGACCTTACAATGGAGAGAGCAAGTCCTTCAAGTGTCTGGGAAGAGAGTTTCAGAAGCAAGTGCAAAGGCACTGAAGCAGGAATACACACCTTGCTGGTTGGTGGGGTACGGAGGAGGACTGTGTGATGGGAGTGGGGTGAGCACGGCTGGGGGGGATGGGCGGGAAGGAGACCGGGCAGGTCTAAGGGGATCGCAGTGTGTTGGAGCAGGAGGTAGATACAAGGGTAGTGGGAACTTCTCAAGTTCTTTCCCAGACACTTTTATTTTTCTCAGTAACATCAGACTTGAAGTCACCATTTGAGAGTGGGAGGATGAGAAGCAGGAGGAAACTAGTCTTCAAAGGACTGCAGAAAAGGACTAAGATATTCTTGGAGATACAACCCCCTATCACCTCTTCAGTGTCACTTTTCTTCTTGTCCCTGTCACTGTTGTTTGTTCTCCCCATTCGGTCCCACAGAACTCGGTGCATGACTCTTGCACAGCACTTCCCACCAGTGCTCCTTCACCAGAGTAAGCACAGTAGTTTTGAGCACACAGTAAAGAACTCTTAAATCTTAGTGGTGTGAATGTATTTGATAAATGCATATTCTTAATGACCTGTCTGACCTGTTTTTAGTGTGTGTGTGTGCGTGTGTGTGAGTGTTAGTATACTGTCTCAGTAACTAAGATGAAGCATGGATACTGAGATTTATCATCCAGCCTCAGTAGTAAAATCTTGGACATCTTTAGAATTTTTTTGTTTTGTTGTTTTTAATTTTTTTATTGTTGTTCCATTATAGTTGTCCCCATTTCCCCCCATTACTCTCCCCTGCTCTGCCCAGCCCCCCTCTCCCACATTCAGTCTTCCCCCACCCCATCGTCCTTGTCCGTGGGTCCTCTACAACTCGTGCCTTGACTTGACCCTTCCCCTTCTTTCCTCAGTGATCTCCGCCCCTCTCCCCTCTGCTCACTGTCAGTTTGTTCTTTATTTCCATGTCTCTGGTTCTATTTTTTTTATTTTTTTAGAATCTAGAATTACATACCTTTGGTAAGCAGCATTTTTTAGACTTCCAAAAAAAAGTTGCATTAAGATGTTAATGCAGTACAAAAAGCATGAACCTAGGAGAGGCTTTGGAACATTATTACATCATCCATTTATTTAGTTTGTACAGTCCAGGGCATGGAAGAAAAATAAGTTTTATCCACACACAAACTCCTGGTAATTGTTAGTGGCCACATGTTTAAAGGGACCCAAGGGATCTATTTGCATTCAGAATGGAAGGGTGGCACCTTCAATCAGGAATGCCTACCTTCAGTGTGATATTGATGGAGCGTGGCATGCCTGGGATAGAATGCCAAATATGGATAAAACTATTCAACTTCTGCTAAATCCAAGAAAACTTTTTTATCTTTTAGTCATTCAGTTATTCCACACTATTGAGAACTCTGCTTATTGTGATATACACTGAGACCACATTAATGAATGAATATGGATTCTTCATGTTTTCTTACAGCTTATGGGAGAGAACTAATGTTTATTTATACTACAATATGAGGGGAACTTCTTAGGGGAAGTTTAGGGTGCAGTGGGAATACAAATAATGAGGGACCTAAAGCAAAATTGGAGGAAACAAAAAATACTTGTCTGAATAAGTAACTTCTGATTTCCTGTTTTGCATATACAGAGCTTGGAAGTTGCCATTCTGTTCCAACAACAAGGAATAGTTGAACAGACTGCAAAATCAGCAACTCCTTTTGGATCCGTAAGAGAGAAGAGGACACGAGGTAAATCACTGTCCCCAAGATTGGAGAGAGACAGGTGAATACAGGGAATCACAGCTTACCAGTGCGGAGACTCAGAAGAACAAGGACAGGAACCAGTGCCGGGATGGGAAACTGGAACTGTGATTGACAAATTGGGCAACTAGGACAACTAAACTCCAGGGGACTTAGTCACAGGGAGGCCTGCACAATATTTTGAGATGTACCTGCAGGAGTTCAACCAGGTTCTCACAGTAAATATGTAAGAAAATCCCCTTGTGCTTCTGCCAGAGGAAGAAAAACAAAGGAACCATATACCGGAGCACTGATTTTTAATAAGGCATATCCTGAGGAAAAACTAGTTTTCCAAGAGCCTGAGTTTCTGGACTATGATCAAGCTTAATTTACTGGAGGCGGGTAGGGAGGGAATACTCAATTCCAGCCCACTCTACCAACCCTGTTCCACGTTAAGTGGGGAGAAAATCATTGAGAAACTCTTGTGAAGTTCACAGTCCAGAGGCACAGACTCACTAAAAGACCGAGACCTAGCCATAGGTCTATAGAATGCTTTCCCTCCCCCCACGCCTCACTGCAACATTAGGGAAGGACTTTTGTAGCAGTTGCTTTTATCCAGTATACCATGTCTGGCTATCAAGAAAAATTATGAAGCATATCAAAAGAAGTTACCGTATTTTGCCGTGTAAAATGTGTACCCATGTTTTTGGCCCAAACTTTCAGGAAAAAATCTTTTGTTTTAATTTTTTAATTCAATTTTGTGTTTATTTATATTTAGAAATAAAACCAATTATCATATTCCGTGATATTATTTTGCCTACAGATATTATTATTGATTTCTAGAGTTACACTTTTAATGGATAAGCATAAATAAAAGAATTAAAGACATTTATATAGATATGGACTTAGTACTACCCATGTATAATGTGCATTCTTATTTTTCCCTCAAATACCTGGGCAAGAAAGGGCACATTATACATGACAAAGTACAGTAACTGCTGAGCAAAAAAATAAAGAACAAATAGACGTTAACAACAACAAAAAAGATAGCAGTATGGTTTAAATAGACAAGAATCCTCCAGGCCAAGAGCAGACCGTATTCAAAGGTCCCAACTTAAGAAGCAAAATGGTCCAGCTGAGGAAATAAAAGTAGGCTGATGAAGCTGGAGATATGAGCAAGGAAAGGAACCATGTGGAAAATACTGTAGAGATGAGCAAAATCCAGACTATAAGTCTTAAAATTAGTTTAATAAACGTGGGCCTTATTTAAAGAGCACTGGCAAGACTTTGAAGAGCTGTCATAAGGAGAATGACAAAATTAATTAGGCTTGCTAAAATAACCATTCCGTCTACATTAGGCAAGACGGATGGTCAAAGGTCTGGTGAGAAGCGGACAAACGAGCAGGTGTTGTAAACATCAGACAAGAGGTAATGATGGCCTGGAATGGAATAACGTCAAGGAAGTTGAAAATAACTGAATGGAGTTGAGCAGAATTTAGCAAACAAAATCACCGAGACTTCATATGTAACTAGAAGCAGGGAATACAAGAGAAAGACACTTACCCTTTAGTTTACCTGTCTGGCCACATAGACGAATTGAAATGCTATCAATGGAGAAGTAGGTTTAAAAGAAGAGATATAACTTTAATTTTATAGGTTGAATTTTTGGAAGTTATGGAACATTTAAGACAATATGCCCTCTGGGCAACTAACTATATGAGTTTGAAGCTCAAAGGCAAACTATAGGTGAGAAGAATAAGTCTGGGGGCCTTAATGTAAACAGTAATTAAAACCACAGATGATGATGAGATGATCCAAGGAAAGGATAGAAAACAAACGAAAAACCAATATTTTACACATCTGTATGATTCTCCAACCCCCACTGATAGTTTTGATTTAAAAAAAACAAACAAAAAAAAACTTCTGTTCTAAACTGCCCTTGAAATCCAAGCCCATGGCTACTCCTTAGCCCATGTCCTCTGGACTCCTTCTTATACATGGTCTATTCTAACGCCTATTCACTATCACGAACCTTTAGTATCCCCTGCTTCGTACGAAGTCCCCAGGCACCTAGGACAAACCATAACATCAGGACTGGTATCCAGT
>PVKM010041252.1:0-13218 GCA_004027735.1 Carollia perspicillata
CACATGATCTCACCTTTAACAGGAACCTAAGCAACTAAACAAACAAGCAAGCAAAATATAGCCAAAGACATTGAAATAGAAAAGGGGATGACAGTATCCAGAGGGGAGAGGGGAAGGAATGTCAGGGAAAAAGGGAAGGGATTATAGGAACAAGTATAAAGGACACATGGACAAAATCTAAGGGGGGTGGAAATGGGAGGGAGGTGGGGAGCACCGGGGGGGCGTGGACTGGGATGGGAGTAAAAGACAGAAAACTGTACTTGAGTAACAATAAAAAATATACATATTAAAAAAGTATATATATGTGTGTTTTACAAAATACCTGGCCCAACCTTGGCCAAAATGCCAACAGATATCTACATGCAGTGCAAGGTCCTCAATTGGACCTTGTTTTTTTTTTTAAGTTAGCAAAGTACATTATTGGGACAATTAGAGATTAAAATATGGACTGCATATTAGGTGAAGGGGTTTTATTGGTGTTAACATTCTTGGATGTATAATAGTATTAGGATCATCTCAGAGATAATCTTTGGTTTTGGAAGATACATGTTTTTGAACATGATATGCTTCTTAATATGACATGCTGCCTGTAACTTACTCTCAAATGGTTCAGCAAAGAGAAAAATGTGTGTGTCCACATATTTGTATGAAAGAAAGAGTGTACAGCTATAGCAAAAGGTGATCCATTCTACTGTGCCTGCAGCTTTTGATTGGTTTGACATTTTTTGAAATAAAAAGTTGGAGGATTCTATTCCAACCTGCAAGGCCTACATGATCCAGCCCCACACCCATTTCTGGCCTCCCCCTCCCTAGTTACCCTCTCACTCTAGGGTACAACCAAAGCGTCCTCATTCTTTACAGTGCCATCTTCCTTCCTCCCAGCCTCAGGACCTTTGCACAGACCCTTCCATCCAAATGGAATGTGGACTCTTCCCCAGCCTCACCCAAGTAAATCCTCTGTATTCTTTAGTTTGTAGTAAAAAAATACCACTTTTTCCAGAAAGCCTTCCATATCCACTAGAACAGATTAGGGCCTTCTATGATGAACTTTCATAATATCCTATAGTTTTACTTTAAAAAGAAACTTCGGATGTGCAAGACACTGAATAAAATATTGTTAATACTTAGCATATGCATCAGGCCCTTAATATGAATGAACGAATGATTGAATGAGTCATGAAGATCAATGCTATTTATGTCCTTATAGAGTTTAATATCAAACACAGTATTTAAATTTCCATCCAAGTTGACTCACAGATCATCTGTAAACCCTTTGATTCAATGCTAACATTGTTTAATCACACTATCAATGCATTCTACTCAGCCCTGGATGAGAGAGTTGAAAGTAACAATGTTCTGCCTCATCCCTAACTGCCCGAATGGGGATTCAAAGTCAATAGCCTTCCACACGTTCCTCCTCATTTCTGCAAACATACGTGAGTTCAGACATGTGCACATGTGTACATGCACACGCACACACTTCACCTGAGAGGCTCTTGTGATGTTTCTACTAAAAGAAGTTACCCTCTTTTCTCCCCTTCATCACTGTTTAATATGTTGTTTCATGTATTCATATATAATTATGTGTGTACACTATATATGTTATAATATATATGTTACAAAACAAAATAATAAAACAAACAAAAAAGACAAAGGACAGAAAAGTCACCAATACCTTGCAGCTACCTCCATGCTCTTCTCCATCCCTCCTGCTCCTTCCCAACTTAATTTTTCACTTGACAACCTGCCACAGGCATCCCTACATGCTCAGCTGATAGAGCTCTCTTTTCATTTCTTTTCTTTTGCATATAAACATAAGAATGTACTTTTCACATAAATGAGATCATTTCCTATAAGCGGGTTTCTCATCAGAAATCAAAAAAGGAGAGGAAGCTCACACAAAACAGGAAATGCAAATTTAAATTCAATTTCTTCAAGTACAGTTTTCTGTCTTTTACTCCCATTCGCAGAAAACTGTACTTGAATAACAATTAAAATAAAATTAAAAAAATAAATTCAATTTCTTTTTATTTGATGCTTCTTCCCCTCTGCCCCAGACACACTAACATCCTGATCTAGGTTATTCCCAAGTTCACATAATCCTGTCCACATACACACAGCTGCACATGTGTGCATGTGGTTCGCTGCCACACTGCTCCTCTGTTCTTCCCATGTTGCACTCACGACCCTCATCCCCCCGAGGCCCTTTATCCCTGTTGCCCTTATTTTCTTCTCCTTCTGTGTCTCCTTCCAGGCCTGACTTCAGCAAGCCAGTGGTACCCCAGGCCCAGGTCTGACCCCAATATCAAGCCTAACCAAGGCACTGTTATTCTGATCCCAGCCTTGGTTCCTCAACCACAGAGCAGATTCTCAAAGAACCCCCTTTCTGTATTCAGATTCTTTCCTTGTTCAATTTTAAAATGTTCTTCTTGACGATACACATGTCCTTTAGGCACAAACACAAAAGGGCAAATCAATAAGCACCAGTTTAAAAATCACTGTGCAACCTGGGTTGGAAAACAGGTGTCCCAGAAAGTCAAGGATAGCAAGCAAGAAGAAGCTCCAATGGAAGTTCCTACCATGCAATAAATTATCCTTTAGCAGAACTTTGGATACAGAAAAATGCATAGAATATGAGCCCAACATTTAATAATAAGTATATTGCAAAAAAGTCAAAATCCCAACTTTCAAATTTTAGTTGATGCCTTTTTTTCTGGGCATATATTTGGGGTCTTCTATAATGTTCCACCGCATTTAATACAATAATTTTATATTAAATTACTTGCAAATATTTACATATAAGCCAACACATTCACATGCTTTAGAAAGTTTCATGGCAATCGTTCCTGTTTTCTGCCATTGTAATTACCTAGGAATAGCCAGGTTATTGGTCCTATTTCATAATGTTGTATAAGTTTATTCTCAGAAGGTACAATTATAGGTAACCTAAAATGTAGTGCACTGCAGACTAAATGAACTTCATGAGTCCAGTTTCACCACAAGATGAGTAAAAATTGACTTGTAGTTGGGGGATGGTGTATACATGTCCTGGGGCACTGTAGCTATCTATGGTGCTGAATTCTGTGACAGCACACCAAATAATGTAAAAATGTAACAGCTCTCTGGGTCTTGCTTTTCTTTCCTCATCCATGAACAGACATGGGCATGTCACATTTTGTTCTATTATATAAAACAGGGCTGTGTTCAGAAAGAAGGCTGTGGGGGGTATATGTAGCAGAGGCTATTTTATCTTGAAGAATGAGGAAGAGTATGGACATAAATGAAATGCTGCTATTTCCCCAATACAGAGGGCCAAGAAAAAAAGGTAACTTAATTTTCCACAGAATAGATCGATCTGATATTTAAGCAAAACACTACATTACTTAATATTTAAAATTTCACCAATAAAAAAGTATTGTATGTTTCTCCCAAAGAAGCCTCATTCACATTTGCCAACAAAAAGCATTTGTTTTCTCTTTAAAGAACAATCCTTCCTTCCAGGATGAAATTTCACACCAAAAATACAGGGTATTAATTCCTTGCCTTTTGTACTTATTATTGATTTTGTTTTGTTTCTTTCTTCAATTTTTTTTCAAATTGACAATATAAAAGAAATGGATCTTCCCTGTATAAAAAAAGTAGAAATATCAAAGTCTCCTACTCCAACCCCAAGAAATAGAGTTTGATGTGTAGTCTCTCACATTTTTTTACAGTCAGGGGATGGCTTTCAATAACAGCAACTTCTCAGTTTGCATGTCATTGATACTTCCCCACATAAATACATGTAATAAATAATTTATAATTTTAATGGTCTCTTTTACCATAATTTACCCATCTGTCCACTTACTGCCAGAGAACTGCTGAGTGCATATCTTTATCGCACTCCATATTTCCTTAAGCTACGTTGCTAAAGCTAGACTCACTGTTGAAACAGGTATGTTCATCTGCAGCTTTACACAGAATGCTAAACTCTCTGAGGGGTATTTTGTTGTTGTAGTTTACAGGTGCATCTCCTCTGCCTGGACTATCTGTCAGGGCCTGGCATCTGATGGATGTTGCATAATCATCTGTTGAATAAAACTGTACTGCCTGCAGGAACAAAAGTGTCACTCTTCATTTTATCTTTCTGCTCCCACATTTCCTGCTCCATCTCCTTCCTCTCAAAACTCTTCCAAACTAGAAGGAGCAGTCATTCATCATTCAACTAAAAACATTTTTCTTAAATTGAATTTTTCCAATTTTTTATTAAGGTATAATTTACATGTGGTAAAATTCACCATTTTTGCTGTACAGTTTTATGAGTTTAGGCAAACATATACAGTCTTGTGACCACTACCACCACAAACAAGACACACAACAGTTCCATGAGCTCCAGAAATTCCCCAGGTCCTTCTGTAGTCAACCCTTCCCCAATCCCCAGCCCCTGACAACCAAAGATCTGATTGCTGTGCCTACAATTTTGCCTTTTCCAGAATGTCATTTAAGTGTAAGTATACAGTTTACAGCTTTGGTGTCCAGCTTCTTTCCCCTAGCACAGTGATTTTCAAATGGCGTGCTGTGGCAACTTTTAAAACATGCAACACCTGACCATTTAGTCAGGGGCACTGACCTCTTTTCCCTCAGGTTGTCAAATAATAAGAATAAAAAGAGCCAACACAACAAGAGCCATTGGTATGAATGATCAAAATTATACCTGTTTTTTGTCAGATTGGCAAAAATATATTTCTTGGTTTGCCACAGAATTTGAGTGATTACTTTATGTGTTCGATGAGATGAAAAAGGTTGAAAATTGGCTCTCTGCTCCTCCTGTTCGACAGACAGCTGTGTCTTCCTGCTCAGTTCCAGCCTCAACTCTGACACATGATGGTGAAGATCAGAGTGAATGGATTTGGCCATGTTGGGCTCCTGGTCACTAGAGTTGCTTTTTACTTTGGCAAAATAGACATTGTCACCACCAATGATCCTTTCATTGACCTCAACTACATGGTCTACATATTCCAGTATGACAGTACTCATGGCAAATTCAAAGGCACAATCAAGGCTGAGAACGGAAAGCTTGTCATCAATGGAAAGTCCATCTCCATGTTCCAGGAGCAAGATCTCACCAACATCAAATGGGGCAATGCTGAATATGTTGTGGAGTCCACTGGTGTCTTCACCACCATGGAGAAGGCTGGGGCTCACTAGGAGGGTGGAGCCAAGAGGGTCATCATCTCTGCCCCTTCTGTAAATGCCCCCATGTTTGTGATGGGTGTGAACTATGACAGGTACGACTGCTCCATGAAGACTGTCAGCAATGCCTCCTGCACCACCAACTGCTTGCCCCCCATGCCAAGGTCATCCATGACAACTTTGGCATCATGGAGGGACTCAGGACCACAGTCCATGCCATCATTACTGCTCCCCTGATGAACGTGGACGGGCCCTCTGGAAAGCTGTGGTGTGATGGCTGAAGAGCAGCTCAGAACATCATCCCTGCTTCCATTGGTGCTGCCAAAGCTGCAGACCAGGTCATCCCTGAGCTGAATGGGGAGGTCACTGGCATGGCCTTCTCCATCCCCACCCCCAATGTTTCAGTTGTGGATCTGACCTGCCAACTGTAGAAAGCTGCCAAATACAATGACATCAAGAATGTAGTGAAGCAGGCATCAGAGGGCCCCCTGAAGGGCATCCTGGACTATACGGTGGACCAGGTTGTCTCCTGTGACTTTAACAGTGACACCCACTCCTCCACCTTCAATGCTGGGGCTGGCATTTTCCCCATTGACCACTTTGTCAAGCTCATTTCCTGGTATGACAATGAATTTGGCTACAGCAACAGGGTGGTGGACCTTGTGGTTCACATGGCCACCAAGGAGTAAGAGCCCCCTGGATCACCAGTCCCAGTGACAGGAAGAGAGACCCTCAGCTGTTGAGGAGTCCTTGCCCCAAATTAATCCCCCAACACACTGAGAATCTCCTGACCTCCAGTTTCCATCCTAGGCTCCCCTGAAGAGGGAAGGGGCTTAGAGAGCCCTGCCTTGTCATGCACCATCAATAAAGTTCACTGTACCCAGCCAAAAAAAAAGGAAGGAAGGTAGGAATGAAGGAATGAAGGAATGAAGGAATGAAGGAATGAAGGAATGAAGGAAGGAAGGAAGGAAGGAAGGAAGGAAGGAAGGAAGGAAGGAAGGAAGGAATTGAAAATTGCTGCCCTAGCAGAGTGCATATGAAATCCATCTACCAGTAGTCAGCTCCTGTCTATGGCTAAACAGGACTCCATGCTACATACCACAGGTTCTTTATCCAGGCCCCGGGGAGGGACACTTGGGTTCTTTCCAGGTTCGGGCAATTATAAATAAAGCTACTATAATAAGTTTTTTTTTATGAAACTGGAAAACTTTTGAGAGTTCAAAAACGCTAAACCAAACAGAATGCCATGACACCAGGTATCAAATAGACATATGGTCACCCTGTTGAGTGCACACTTCTCTTCTCACCGCCTAAGGTTATCTGATGCTTGTGCTTACTGACCTGTTTATTGTCCACCTCCCTTCCTCCTATCTCCTCCAGGAATGCAAGAACCTCTCCTCCTGTTCATCATTCTGTCCTCAAGCCTAAATACTAGCTGGCACATAAGTATTTTTTAATTGATGAAGTTCAAACACTAGGAATTTTTTTTCAACCCCTGAATAGCACTTACCATTACTGGGAGTTTTCCAGTGCTTTATTGCATTAATCCATAGAACAATCCAATGGCTAAGTACTATTACTGCCCCATCTCAACAATGAGGGAACTAAGGCAGAGAAAAGCTCAATAACTTCTAATAGCAGGTGGAAGAGCTAGAATTTGAACCCACAGTCCATGCTCTGAGGCCACCATTTGAGCTTCCACTAAATTGGTCATTTTTAGTTGATGGGGTTAACATTTTTTATTTTATTTTGTTTTTTATTCTACCTCTAGTGAGGTTATATGTCATTTTATATGATGTTTGGTTATCAGTGATTCTTCTTTCATACTGCATATACCAGATCTAAGATTTTTTAATGATTATTTTTAATGGCAAACACTGAAAACAAGCTACTTCCAGAATTCGGGTTTTGTCAAGAGAAAACAAGATGTTAGAATTTGAAGGACTTGTTCCAGGGAGTTATGGCAGGATAAAAGATCCCTTGCCTACTGCCCACCTCACACCACCAGGCCCCAGCCCTCCCAAGTTTCCTCTACCTGGTGTGCGAGTGCCATCATCTACCTTATCACCAAAGCCAGAAATCTCGAAAGCTTCCTGGATCCTTTCTCCTTTAACTCACACCCAATCCATTAAGGGTGATCAGATGAACTTCTGAAGTCCATTCCTAGCCCATCCACTTTTGTCCATCTCTATAGCCACCACTATCTCCCATGTAAGCCACATACAAATCTCCTACCAGGTCTACTGTTTCCACTCTCACTTCTGTAAACAACCATTCTCCCTTTACACAGTAGCCAGAGTAATATCTGGACACATTAATCAGATAGGGTCATTTCTCTACCACAAACCCTCCCAGGGCTTCCTTGCTTTGATCTGCATGGCTGTGAAACCTCTCTCCCTCCCCTTCTGCTCTCACCCAGCAGCCTCTCCTGGAGCTGCATGCTGGTTCCACACCTCTGTCACCACCACTCTGCACACTCTGACCTGACTCCTCATAGGGCCGGACCCTTCTTACACTTCAGGCTTCAGCTTCAACGTGCCCTCATCAGGCAGGTTTCCGTGATGGCCATCCTCTCTTCCCAGTCACAGCCACTTGTCTCCTGCACAACCTTCCCCAGTTTGTCTCCCTACAGAACATCAGCTCCAGGAAGATATGGAACATATCAGCCCTGCTTACCACAGATCCCCAGTGACAAGAGTGTCCAATACATTGCAGGCACTCAATAGATATTGGTTAAATTAATTAATATGGTGGCATAATTGAACTTTCCTCATGTATTTAGCTCTCTAGGTGATGTCTTGCTGAACATATGTTAATCACAGAATCACTGAGCGTTATAGGTAGAAAGGAGGTGAGATATTAATTAGTTCAACCTCTTCTGTCATATGTGAAACTACAGTTTAGAGAGGCTTTGTGACTCAAAGTCCCACTGCTAAGACTTGTCACAGCAGGGCAGGGCTAGGCACCTGGTGGCCTTGTCTGGTGCTCATCACCCTTCACACACTGCAGCCTTCCCAGAACAAGCCTCCTGAATTAGGAAGGTAAGAGAAATGAGGTGATGTGGTGACAGAACTCAACAGGACTCTGAAGTGGATTCAATTTACTGAGTATCAACTGATTTTAAAAACACAGTACAAAAAACAACAGGAAATAAAAGGCCCTACCCCTCAGAGAAATTAAAATCTCCTCATGGGAAATGGATATACTGTACATAAAGCCAGTAACTCTGGTAACAAAAACAAGGCAGGGTGGAATAAAATATGCTGTTAGTCAGAAGTATTAAGTACCACACAAAGAAGGAGACAGTAATTCCAGCTGAAGGGCTGGAGAAAATGAGATCTTTACCCCTTATGGTAATTTATGGATGTGCACGCATGTGTGTGCTTGTGTAGACAGCTTTACATAGACTCCAGTTGGCTCCCCAATACCCAGATACACCCATGTTGGCATCGTTCAAAGCCAGCAGGGTATTGAATTTGTAGGTGATGCTTCCCCAGCTGGCTACCCACTTCCTTATGATCTCTTTAGTGGGGAAATGCTGATGAAAAGAAGCCAGTATGAAACTCAAGTCTGTCAAGCACTGCTTGCTCTAAAAAGCATTTCCTGAGGAAGTAGGGCAAAATAATAGCTAAAATGAGGCATTGGGATTATCCATGGATTTCATTTATCTTTGCAAACCCTATGTGCTTCCCAGAAAAACTGAGAGTTATCTGTTCTGGACAACAAAGAAAATGTCAGCATGTAATTTAAAAAATTGGCAGGTTCAAAAGGCAGCAAGGACACTGACTTTGATCCTCCAGAGTTGGTAATAAATTCTCTGAATAAATTCATGAGACAGGTGGGAAAAGCTGATATATTGATAACTAATACTTTCTCTACAGAATACCAGATAAGATCCTTGCTCTCCCAATAACATTTTATGCACTGGTGTTTATTAACAAGAGACTAAAAAGATAAGGACTTCAAACCTAGATAAGAGCAATTTTTTTTTTACTTACAGGAAAGGAAACATATTTCATCATAGGCATTTCAACTGGCATCCTGAGGACTGAATCAGACAAGGATTTGTTACAGTCTCATTGGAAGAGAGGGCAGCACTTTTCAAAAGCTGAATTCACATGCATGTTTGCAAAGCATGAGCTTTCTCCTTCTCCAGTGGCTATCTGGCCTCTTAACTCATACCTGGCTGTTCACAGTCTGTGCCACCTGCCTGGCTCCTGAAGGCAATGGAAGACCCACTCTTAGATTAGGAACTTCTCCTCTCACTCATTCACCTGCCCAAGTGTTAATATAATACTGTAACATTTAATTAATATATTGCCTTCCTGATTTCTAACTACAAATGCCTTATGTAAATATTCCCAACAAACCCACCCTTGCCTGCCATTCCTACCACTAGTCACATGGCCCAGTCAGCTTCTGTAATGTGGATTGGGGAGAGGATCTGCAAATCTACTAGAACAGGTCAGGTCAGGGAAAGAGTTTGGTTCCTGGGGAAGATGGGTTCCTGGCTTAGTGAAAGCTGAGGGGTAGCTCATCCTAGCTTTCCAAAGTGGGTTTACTTTGAACTGCACCTTCCTGGCCCTTTTCTGTGTGCATGAGACCCTGGAAGGGGATGAGGTGGCACAGAACTCCGTTTATCTGCAGGACTGCCTGCTATCTGAAAGGAAGAAAAGAATTCTTCTAATACCACTAGGGATAAAGTCAGAATCACTTCCAGCTCAAAAGCCTGCCCAGGTCACTCTAAATGGTCTCTTTCAAAAAAAATTTTGGAAGGTGAATTTATTTTATCTTCCATCAGAAGCACAAAATCTTTATTCCGTCAAATGAACTAGGTACTTACAAGGATGAAGCTAAATATTTAACACTATGCTACTACAGTCCAAGCACAGAAGTCTGTATCAACCAGAAAGCAGGTGCATAAAGTGCACAGGTGACTGCCAAAACCTCCAACTAAGTGGAAAGGCATATGTTTTCAGGGCCCCAGGCCTTTTGTGAAGAGTCTCTATATTTTCATTAGTTGTTAACACCATGTATGAAAAAGGTATTTTGAATCACCATGCTTAGAATGTCTTTATCTTTAAGGAAGAGACAAAGAAATAACGATAAATAGAGAAGAAAAAATACATTACTTGGTTAGGAACCTACTTGGCCTAGAAATATGCAATAAGAATAAATGATATATGCTGGGGACAATTATTGGTTTTCAAATCACCTCAGATAAATTTGCTACAGTTACTTGTAGGAATCCTCCAACATTTCACCAAAACTTGAAAAAAAATAAAAAAATACATTCCAAAAAAATTTAATAATGCTTTCTTAAAAAGCAATGTGTTGATGTGTATTTGAATAAAACTCGACCTGTAATCCCAGAGTGAGAAAAATTGGCTTGCTAGCACTTCTGAGATAGGCCATAGGATTCGTACATCCAAAATACTAAAATACACAACTTCTGTAAGCAACAAAAATCAAACAATCCAAGAAAGCACAAACCTGAACACATACACATTTTAATAAGTATGTTTTAAATATTTAAAATCAGTTTAGAAATTCACTGAAAATAACATAAGATACTCAAACATCCATTTTAATCAAAGACTCTCAAAAATACCATCTTATGCTTGTTATCTTTTAAACAAAACAGCCAAAAAGCTAGTTAGTGGATTTCATTTGGTGACTCACAATCACATCTTTCTATGTGTGATATGTGTCCATGTTTTAGGTATGGGCACAGGACCAATGACTCAAATATCCTCCAGACTGTCAGACTGTTGTCCTGACAGTCTCTGGGAGAGTTCTGTCCACTTGTTCCTAGGGGCCACTCCCAAGAAGCCCACCTGTCCAAGTCTGCAGCCCAAACTGTCCTCCACCTGATTTCTGGAACCCGCATGTTCGCACACTGAATACCCTCCTCCAGACAGAGAAATCTCTTCCAGGTGTAGTGTTAGGGGCTCTTTCTAACTAAGGTGTGAGAACAACTCTGAGGAGAGGAACCAACAAAAAGCCCAGGTGACACAGCTCTTTGTGAGAGTACTTTCTGGCGTCAACAGGAGAAAATCAGAGGAAATACTCTCCCCAGCAGTGGGCAGAGCTTCCTCACCAGGCAGACAGGCTGAGCACAGCTTCCTGACAGGGGCAGCCATGGCAGTGGCCCAAAGAGGCCCAAGCACAACCTGAGACGCTGGCATGCAACAGGGGAGGAAAGTGGTAGCCCATGCCTTCTACCACATGTCCTCTAATTGGTGTGAAAAGAATAAAAGAATACTGGGAAGTTATGCAAATTCTCTCACCAAAAGCTAGAAAGCTAGAGGTGAAAAGGAAGGGAAAAAATAGGAAAACTCAGGGGCACTAAAGCAGGAAAAGTTAATGTATTTGGAAAGAGGAAAATGGTCAGCAGGGATTTACCACCGTTTTGCTTGTCATTCCATATGTGAGTGTGTGTACAGAGTGTGTGCATGTGGGTGTGTATACATGAGTGCAGATGTGAGTGTGTGCACATGGACATGTTTAAGTGTGTGAGGGTGCACATATGCCTGTGTGTAAGTACACGTGCATATGTGAATGTGAGTGTGCACATGAGTGCATGAGTGTGCATATATGAGTGTGTATAAATGCGCATGTGTGGGTGTGTGCATATGAGTCTGCACATGTGAGTATGTTCATGTGAGTTTATAAGTGTGCGTGTGTGCAAGTGCATGTTTGTAAACATTTAATAGCTTTTCATCACCCATACTCTCAACACCTGGAAATAGCAAAGGCATACAACACATACCTCACAGTTCCAGATTCCAATCTCACTCTTAAATATGAATAGCTAAGAATTACCAAAAGTGTAAACAGACTTTCAAATGAAAATAAGGCATTAAACAATAAAGAAGTGGTAGATAGCTTGTTTAATTTATATTTTCTTCTTTTAAAGTACATTTTATTGATTATGTTATTACAATTGACCCATTTTTTCTTTCCTTTATTCCCCTCTGCCCTGCACCCCCCCTCCCACCAGCATCTCCCTCTTTAGTTCTTGTTCATGGGTCATATCTACAAGTTCTTTGGCTTCTCAATTTCCTATACTATTCTTTTTCTTTAGCATTTTTTAAATTTTATTTTAATTGTTATTCAAGTCCAGTTTTCTGTCTTTTACTCCCATCCCAGTCCACCTCCCTTAGTTTTTGTCCATGTGTCCTTTATACTTGTTCCTATAATCCCTTTCCTTTTCCCCCTGAAATTCCCTCCCCTCTCCCCTCTGGTTACTGTCAGCCTGTTTTCTATTTCAAATCTTTGGCTATATTTTGCTCGCTTGTTTGTTTCATTGCTTAGGTTCCTGTTAAAGGTGAGATCATATGGTATTTGTCTTTTACCGCCTGGCTTACTTCACTTAGCACAATGCTTTCCAGTTCCATCCATGCTGTTGCATAGGGTAAGAGCTGCTCCTTTCTTTCTGCCACATAGAATTCCATTGTGTATGTGTACCATAGTTTTTTGATCCATTCATTTACTGATGGACATTAAGGAAGACACAAACAAATGGAAACATATATCATGTTCATGGATTGGAAGAATTAACATCATCAAAATGTCCATATTACCCAAAGCAATATACAGATTCAATGCAATACCTATTAAAGTACCAATGGCATATTTCACAGACATAGAACAAACACTTCAAAAGTTTATATGGAACCATAAATGACCCTGAATATTGGCTGAAATTTTGAGAAAGAAGAACAAAGTAGGAGGGATTACAATACCTGATACCAAACTGTATTACAAGGCCACTGTAATCAAAACAGCCTGGTACTGGCATAAAAACAGGCATATAGACCAATGGAACAGAACAGAAAGCCCAGAAAAGAGCTCCTACCCTATGCAACAGCATGGAAGGAACTGGAAAGCATTATGCTAAGTGAAATAAGCCAGGCAGTAAAGGACAAATTCCATATGATCTCACCTTTAACAGGAACCTAAGCAACTAAACAAAGAAGCAAGCAAAATATAGTCAAAGACATTGAAATAGAAAAGGGGATGACAGTATCCAGAGGGGAGAGG
>PVKM010041253.1:0-13190 GCA_004027735.1 Carollia perspicillata
ACTCAGTATGTGGCAGCCAAAGGTTCCTAGCTTTACAAACACTTGTATAACATAACAAACACTGTCACCCTGTATCGGGATTGCTGTCTCTTTCCAGAAGAGGAATTTCACACCTTCCTCCAGAGTACAGGTCTAATTTTCCCTTTCTGCCTCAGCTGCAGGAGTAGGGCTTTTTTCCCCCCCACTGGCGCGGTGGTAGGCACCTGATGAGCCTCCTTTCTCTGCTCTAGAGTCCTGTTTCTTTTGGTTTCTCTGAGCTAACTCTAAAATTAAAAAAAAAAAAAAAAAGGCCTGTTTTGCTTGCCCTGCTTCCCAGGCATTATAGACTTTAAATGCTATCTTCACTAGCTGGGAGGAGCTCATTCCCAGTCCTTTGTACTCTGCAGTGGGGCCCAGGCCCCTCCTACCTGTGAGGGGGGAGGCCCGGTGGAGATGCCCCCCTCTCATGCTTCCCACCCGGTACCGGTGCAAACAAACAAAGGGAGGATGTTTCCTTGAAGGGAAACCACTCAGGTCACAGGCACATTCACACCAACATACACACACAGTCACACCGAAGTTTTAACTATGCCTCCCCGAGTGAGGGTCCGGCGATCAGACTTCCTAGTCTCAATCCTGATTTCTGATTTGAGAGATGATCAGTCCTTCCAGGTCTCGGGTCTGGTCCCCCAGGGGCACTCACCAATTCCGATGGCGCCTTCTGGTTGGCTTTGTCCGCTTCCCCCAAGTGCCCGGGTCGAGGAGCAGCCTGAGGTCCAGGCGAAGGGGAGCCCTGCTTCCCTTTCCATTTTGTTAATTTCTTTAGCCATGCAGAAACTTTTAAGTTTGATGTAGTCCCATTTGTTTATTCTTTCCTTTAAATCCTTTGCCCTAAGTCACAGGTGGCGAACATAAGGCCTGCTGGCCAAATCCTGACCTCCACTTTGTTTTATCCTGCCCACACCTTGTTTCTACCCTGTGGCAGCGCTGAGCTCCTTGCTTCCAGTAAAGAAGTAGTTACATTTATACAGTCCTAAAATTACATTTGGCCCTTTGAAGGCAATCATGAGGCTGATGTGGCCCTTGATGAAAATGAGTTTGACACCCCTGCCTAAGGGATGTAATGGTGAAAAATATTCCTGCATGGGATATCTCAAATTTCCCAGCCTATGTTTTCCTCTAGGACTTTTATGGTGTTGCGATTTATATTTGTCTTTATCCATCTTAAGTTTATTTTTGTGTATAGTGTAAGTTGGTGGTCTAGTTTCATTTTTTGCACACCCTTGTCCAGATCTCCCAACTCCATTTAAGGAAGCAGTTATTTTTACTCCATTTAATTTCCTGCTCCATCAAATATTGATTGACCATACTGACATGGGTTTATTTCTGGGCTCTGTATTCTGTTCCATTGATCTATGTGTCTGTTCTTATGCCAGTAACAGAGTATTCTGATTGCAGTGGTCTTGTGATATAGATTGATGTCAGGTATTGTGATCCCTCCTACTTTGTTCTTCTTTGTTAAAATAGCTGAGGCTATTTGGGGTCATTTATAATTCCATATAAATTTTTTAAAATATATGTTCTAAATCTGTGAAATATGTCATTGGTATTTTGATAGGGACTGTGTTGAATCTTTGGGTAGTATGGATATTTTAGTGATATTAATTCTTCAAATTTATGAACATGGTATATGCTTCCATTTATTTGTGTCTTTCTTAACGTTTTTCTTCAGTGTTGTGTAGTTTTCTGAGTACAGGTCTTTTACCTCCTCAGTTAAGTTTATTCCTAAGTGTTTTATTTTTGTTGTTGCTATACCAAATGGGACTTTCCCCTAATTTCTGTTTCTGATATTTCATTTTGGTGTACAAAAATGCCTTCAATTTATAAGTGCTGACTTTGTATATCACTGGTTTTCAAAATTCATTTATTAACTCTAGTAGTTTTTTGGTGGAGTCTATATGGTTTTCTGTGTATACTGTTATGTCATCTCCAAATAGTGACAACTTTACTTCCTCCTTTCCAATTTGGATGCCTTTAATTTATTATTTTCCCTTGTATGATTGCTATGGCTAGAACTTGCAATACTATGTTGAATAAAAGCGGTGAAGACCTTTAATCCATGTTGATTCATTTTCTGTATGATGTAAAAAATCATTTTACATGTGAATATTCAGGTTTTTCAACACTTTTTGTTGAATCTGTCTTTCTTCTTTGAGTATTCTTGGCACTCAATTATCATTTAACCATATACAGGAGAATTTATTTATAAGCTCTCTATTCAGTTCTGTTAATCTATATCACTGTCTTTATGCCAATACAACTCCATTTTTACTTTAGCTTTATAATGTGTTTTGAAATCAGGCAACACAAGCCTCTAACTTTGATTGTTTAAAAAGACTGGCTGGCTGGCATGGCTCAATGGACTGCATACTTACCTGCAAACCAAAGGGTGCTAGTCAGGGCACAAGCATGAATTGTGGACTTGGTCCCCAGTAGGGGGTGTGTGAGAGGCAACTACGTACTGATGTTTCTCTTCCTCTCTTTCACCCTCCCTTCCCCTCTCTCTAAAAATAAATTTTAAAACAATCCTTTAAAAGAAGATTGTTTTAGCTCCTTGGGGTCTCTTAAAATATCATATGAATTGAGAATAATTTTTTTTATTTCTTTAGCAAATTCCATTTGTATTATAATGTGTTACATTGAACTTATAGATAGCTTTTTGTGGTATAGACTGTTTAACAATATTAAGCTTGCAAACTATAATTTTTTTATAAAGAGTGTGGATTTTCAAAGAAGGAATTATGTTTTTTTCTCCTGTGATATATTCATGCTCTGCACTCTGAGGGGGTTGATACTACTTTCACACTCCACTTAATACTCCCTGAGGTAAGGACAGGACAGGGCTTTTGAGACTTTAGATCAGGAACAGTGAGAGGCAATTAAGAAAGCTAGACTCTTTTCCGGCTTTTGTTTTGCTCTGGTTTAACTGTCTGATGACACAGTGGTGACTCTATTCTGTAGTACATCTTCTCTTTTCTGCCAACTCTAGTTCAAATAAAACTATTTCATTTAGTAGAAAATAAAACCCTTCTTCAATATAAAACATCTGTTTTAAAAAAAATTGTGACCGGTTCATTGCACACATCACTAATTTGTCATAAATATTTGAAAACCATCTGTGAGGAATGTAGTCATATTATCCACTAGAAAGTCTAAAGTTTTCTATTTCATAAATGAAATATCTGAATCTTTGGAAGATACGGTGAATGTGTCTGTTAGCTGCAGTTCCAGGAATGACTTCAGGCCTGAAGGCCAGAGCAAATTTTATATCCTTATACATTGCTTCCATATGAGGAGACTGTGCACTGGTGCCCAGTCCCATTTTCATTCCAGTGTAACCACCCTGGATTCAGAGTGTGTGGACAGATGTATGGACAGATGTCTGACAACACAAATATGCAGGAGAAAGGGAAACAATGGGACTCTTCTTCAGGGCTGGGACAATGGGGAGCTACAACTGTGAGGAAGACATTTACCTGGTTCAAGTACACAAGACTGCAACAGGGTAGATTAGAAAGCTTAAGCTACCCTTGCATTTGTTTTCCCAATAAGACTTAGCACTAGCAAACTTTGCTTGCATGCTAGTAGGCTCAATTACCTGTAATTCTTTACTGTGTTGGTGAGAAGAACTGAGTCCTGGGATATTCTCCTGTATCATGGCCCAGCACCCAGGTGGCCAGTGGCAAGGTAGCCAGCAGCCCTGGCCAGGGGCAAGGTGGGCAGGGGTCCTCCATGTGGCCAAAATGCCAAAGGGCCAAGAGAGTGAGTCCTTTGTTCTGAAGATTTATATAGTTGGGATGGGGATGAGGGTTTTACACATTGATTGACATGTAAGGGTGTGCCAGCTTTCTCCTGGGAGATGCGACTACCCAAATTCAGGTATGTATGGGGGTCTGTTAGCACAAATCCTTATCTTGCTCCACCAGGGTTGTCCAAGCTTTTGCATCTCTGGAACACACTGGAAGAAGAAGATTTATCTCAAGCCACATATTAAATACACAAACACCAATGAAGAAAATGTTAAAGTAAATGTATGGTTTTATGTTGGGTCACATTCATAGCCATCCTGTGCCTCATGTAGCCCACTGGGTGCAGTTTGGACATTGCTGCCTAGATCCTATTTGTTCATTTTGCATATGTGATGGGAGGCAGGCAGTTAACCAAAGTTATTATATGAGCTTTCTTTGGGTACTATAGAACTCCTCCCTGATCCCCTTTTAGACCTAGGGATGAATACACAGTCTCAAGGTTTTTCTTTTCCCAGCTAGTGGAGATGATACATACAGACTTTCAAGGGCTTCCCTCACACCATCATAGTTTTGCTTATGTTGTCTGCAATGCCTGGTGGTCTTGGGGAACGATACTCAGAATTACTGGGTCAATGAGTGAGACACATTCTCCTTTGCTTTTAGCCCCCTGTATTAAGTTCTTTGTTAGATTTCAATGGAGAAGGCCCTGCCTTTATTTCCACTCTGGCTGCTCATTCCACCATGACATTGAAGTTCATTGAATACTGTGGTTGACACAGTCACTGGCCCCTGAAAATATCCTGAGTTATATCCCTGGATCCTGTGACTGTTATATTCTGTGGAAGACACTCTGCATGTATGGTGATGTTACAGTTGATGAGATAGAAAGACAACATTAGATTTTGTGAGTGGTCACACCATGTAAGTTTTTGTGTTTTCATGACTTAGAGAAACAATTAAAGGAAGATTAAATGACAAAAGATAAAAGCAGATGTAACCATAAGAGCAGAGGTTAAAAAGGCACATTTGTTGTGGGAATATGAGACAAGAATGATAATAGCCTCCAGAAGCTGGAAAGGCCAAAGCAGATCCCGCCAGAGAGTCTGAGAAGGGAGCAGGGTCCTGCAGGTATACAGCAGGATTTCAACACAATGATACCCATTCATGAAACAGGCTTCCTGGATGGTTAGGTAGTGTGTAAATTGGCTGAATGCTTTATCCATTCAGAGGCACTTTGGAGACAAACAGGTGACCACCTGCTTACTATTGCATTTCTTGTCTGAAATTTCTTCCACAGACCCTATAGGATGGCACTCAAGGAAAAATGGAATCTTAAGGTCTTTTCATTAACATTGGCAGGAACACTGAGCAAATTTCACGTGTGGAAAATGACAAAACCTAACGACCAACATTGTTCCAATTCTACATGCATTTTTACATCACATGTAAAGGAGCAGATGCACAAATCTTTTAAGGATGCTCTGTAATAGACTTTGACTGTGTGGGGAACATAATGACTCCTTAAAAAGACAATGGGATGCATCTCCAGTCTTCGTCATGTACACCTAATGCCTTTATTGTCCTGTGATCAATCAAAGACCTCTGGAGCACACCCACAATACAAAACACATCCTTGGCTTTTGTTGGTATTTTCATAAACTCTCTATGCCTTTCTCAAAAAAAGTCCACAAATAATACACAGTATAGGAAAAAAGACACTATTTCTGGGTTATTTTGAGCTTCACTGGCTCTGGCTGGCTTTTAACTATAGATAAAATTCATAGACATATCTGCAGGCTAGATGGCCTTTAGAAACCAGGGGCCACCATGGGATGTAAGAAGGGGTAAGGTCTTAGGCAGAAATAGAAGGAAAATTATAGTTATTAGAGAAGCAGGGCAAAGAAGCACAGTGTGTATCATTATCTTGTTTTAGGAGGAAAAGAATAAAGAAGGAATAGGGTTGTTGCGGGTTTTCAGGAAGAGGCTACGAACCCCGTATTGTGGATAAGTTTGAGTTGAGGGACCCACCCACGCAGAAGAGAGTCACCAGAGTAGAAAAATTTGTGTGGAGAAGAAGAGGGGACAATTCTTCCAAATGTGGGTATGGTCTTGAGAGGCAAGATGACTTTATGTAAAAAAAAATAAGATCCTTGAAGACTGAAATCAGTGCCTTTGATACTGAAAGCAAACATTAGATTTGGGGAATCAATGAGGGGGTGGTGCTGTGCTCTTCCTTTCCCAGGGGGAAAAAAAATATTGAAAAAGGTCAGAGCACATGGTGGTAGAGGGGGTGGGTATGTAGGAATAGGGAAGAAGAGAGAGAGGATCCCTAAACAGAGGTAACCAGAAAAACATGCAGTTACTTATTCCCAAAGGAATAGTAACCCAAATTGTAGGTCTTGATGGGCCCAGGAAAATGAGAGATTGGATGCTAGGAAATGGATTAAAAAGAGATTGAAGGTGAGAAAAGGCTAGCAGCTACTCAGAGATTAAATTTTTAGAAACCTGGGAAGTATAGGATTGTATGGAGACCATGTGGTCTGGCCTGGCTGATGACTGGAGAGGAGGTGGGAAATGATACCAAAGAGGAAAGAAGTTAGGGGTACAAGGGCAGATCAAAGAGAAGAGTAGGAAAAACTTACAAGCTGATGTGGGGGAATGCACAGGATATAGAGTACAGGGATGTCAATTTTCAGAGTGTAAGCTAAAATTCTGGTTTAGACCAGGCTGAGACTATTGCTGCTTTTCTCCCAAGGCAGGTCTGGATCTGGGAGACTGAACTTCACCCAGATGCTCCATAGAAATGCAAAATGTTGCTTCTTTACAATCCGAACTCTTCTTATTTTCAGGCTGAAATGTCAGTGTGCACAAAAGATGCATTGAGTGGGGGCTGAGGAGCATCCTGGCAGTGGTTCTTGGGGGCCCTGTTAGAAGGGGACAGAAGCCAGGTGTCTTTGGAGCTTACTGTGTTTTTAGGCTTTTGATACAAATTGTATTAAATATGTAGATGATTAGAAGTCTTTAAATTCAAAAACATACATTTTTTATTTACTTGTTTTTTAATTTTTTACAGAAAATTTTGTAGTTCTTAGTGTGTACATTTTTCACATACTTGGTTAATTTTTATGCTAATTATTTTATTTTTTGATGCTATTATAAATGAAACTGTTTGCTTAATTTCATTTTGGGTTGGTTCATTGTTGTTACAGAGAAATGGAAATGATGTTGACTGTTCATTATGTCTTCTGCAACATGACTGAATTTATTAGTTCTAACAGTTCTTTTGTTTGTGGAGGGTAGAATTACTAGTATTTTTTACATATAAGATTAAGTTGTCTATTGAAGAGATATTTTTTCTTTTTTTTTCCAATTTGAGTATCACTTAAATCATCTTCTTGCCTAATTGTTCCACCCAGGGCTTCCAGCACTATATTGAATAAGTAGGGGAAAATTACTTTCAACTTGTTCACAGTTTCATTATCATTTGGTGTCTCTCCATGTAGTATTCTGTTAACTATGGGTTTTCATGTGTGGCCTTTACTGTCTCAAGTAGTTTTCCATTCCTGCAGTCTCTGTCTTTTGTTTAAACCATAAAAACTTCTCTCTAGAGAGTTGTTTCATCTTGTTATTAAATTTGCTGGCCAGAAAGTGAAGTCCTGTTCACACAGAAAAAAAAAAGCTTTTAGATAAAATTTCTTCATATACAAGGTCATGAGGACTACATAGGGCTATCTTCATTGAATAATAAAGCATTTAACATCATGTAAAATTCTCCCACTAACTGTAAAGTTTGCTTGGCCCCACAGTTGGACAGAGGATATGAGCCTTCCTTGCTTAACATCCCCAAACATTTTTTAAAGACTTTATTTCTTTGTCTTTAGAGAGGAAGGGTTAGGGAGAGAAATATCAATGTATGGTTGCCTCTTGTGTGTCCTCTGCTGGGAACTGGCCTGCAACCCAGGCATGTACCCTGACTGGGAATCAAACCTCCATCTTTTGGTTCATAGGCCCGCGCTCAATCCACTGAGCTACACCAGCCAGGGCTGCATCCCCAAACATTTATATGAGGAGTGGGACCTGATTTTTTTGAAGCAAATAAATTCTAGGAAAACATCAATGAAAGGTCATGAGAAAAGAAAATTTCATCTGATGTTGAGGTTATAGGACACATGGGCTGGGAAGAAGTTCCTGGTGCTGAGAGTACAGAGATGTCCATGAGAACGTTTCAGGGCTCACCCTGGGGTAATCTGGGGTCAGAAAGGAGGTACAGACATCACTTTACATATCGTCACCTCAACAACAGCAATCATTTTTTTACAGAGTTGAGGACCATCCTCAGGTGACCTCTACAAACTTAACTGTAGACTGTGATTGGCTGAGATGTCTGATGGTACATAGTGTCCCAGGTTCCAAGCTCACTCTCTATCAGCCACATCCTCTGTTTCTCCACAGAGCCTGTGAGAGTGCCAACTTTCTAGTCAGCAACACCACACTCACAGGGCATAACGATACTATGGTGCTGGCTGCTACGCAAGTGTTTTCCAACAGCAAAAGCCTGTACCTCTTTAAGAGGATGATGCTATCCTGTGGGTACAATCTTTGCCATAGACATTGTGAGAAGAAAGGATGTGGGAATTATCAATATGATGTCACCCACCCCATGGTTTCTTTGAAAGTGAGCTCTCAAAATGGGCATAAAATGTGAGCGACCCTTCTTTCCTCACCTATTATTAATTCTGAATAAATCTTTTGCATTTTTCAAGTAGATATGCTGTGAAAGTGTAAAATTGTTAGAGGACTTGCCTTGAGTAAATAAATGCCCAACAATAATAGCTGACATTGTCATTGCTATCGACTTCAGGTTACCTTCTACAGAAGATCTCACCTTCAGTTGGTCTCAGATGCACCATCTTTACAGCGCCGAAGACACCATGTCCCTCAGAGGGCGGGCAGTTGTCATGTGATGACCAGTGGGAGCATGTGATAAGCCTGCAGAAATTCAAATTTATCCTTTTTCCAGGGGTCATGTGGAGGGCACCTGGACACTGTGTGGTCAAGAAGAATAAGCTAAAAGGTACCTATGTAAGTCATAATGCTGATTCTTTCTGTTTGACTTTTTTTCCCCTAAATTCTGACATCTTCTTGAGCATTCTTATTTTCACAGGAGTAGGCTTATTTCTATAAGTTTAGCATAACTCTCCCCCTTTTATTAATAGAATGTAATTGGAATCATTGGTAATACATACAAGGCTTTGGTTCAAATATTCTAGTTCAGAATGATGCCCACAAAATTAGAAATAATCTCACTTTTTATGGAGCTAACTTGACCTGATGCATACTTTGGTATCTCTTGGAGAAGACGGTATCACCCAAAACTGCAAGTGAAGTGGGAGGATGAAGCCTACTAACTTCAAGGGGCTATTAGACACCCAACTTATATTGTATAGAAAAACCTGCATCAGAGCAAACTATGTGGTGAATGTCAGTTCCTCTTCACTTCAGTTACTAATTAGGACAAAATAAATTATAGCAGCCATCTTATAGGATCGAGAATACTCTTGCTTATTTTATATGATGTTTGAGCTAAATAAATAAATAAATGAAAGGTGAGAGCAAATATATGTAAAAGTACAGCATCCTGGGAGATGCAATCCTGGCTCTTTTCAAGGACTCTCAGCTATTTTGCCCCTGTGCCTACATTGCTAGGAACTGACACCTCTTTATAAATTGCAGGAACTGATGGAGATGCCAACTGGCTCTTGGCTGAAAGAGATTAGTTGTGGGTCCCTCCACTGTGAAGAAATCATTTTTGTTATGATCTGGAGGGCTGATGTTCCCTCAGAGTCAGGAACTCTTACACAAGGTCATTCTGAATCTAGGCCACTGACATCTATTTTTATATCACCCCCTTCAAAATGAAATTGCAATTTGGTAATTGCTGATCCTTTATGTGGTCTTTTGAAACAAAATAATAATAATAATAATAATAATAATAATAATAATAATAATAAATAGAAAATGGAATTGACTTTAAAAAAAAGAAAATATAGAAATATTTTGAAAGCTTCTTGCCAGTGTTAAGAACCAAAGAATGTCTATGTCTAACACCTGGTCCCACTACTTAGAATTGTAATCTTCTGGCTGTTCCTGTGTCCCAGTGGAAGCACACCTTTCTTGGGGACCTTTACAGACAAAACACAAAAGAACCTCCTGTCAGAATTTTATGAAAAGTTTTGCTTTGCTTTTGTGTAAAGTCAATTAGGAAACACACTTTCCCATGGTCCCTTCTCTTCTAAAATCTCTCCAGCTTTTGAATCAAGGGTGTTGTGTTCTGTTTCACTGCCTTATTGCATGGTCTTTAATGAAGTCTTATTTTTATTTTTAAACTTATTGAATGTATGTTTTACTTTAATATAACCTCCTTGAAACTAGCTAATCATGTGATCTTACTCAAAGTCTTTATCCTTAACATATTTTTAAATCTTCCAAAATTTTCTTTATCTCACTAAATTATTTTTTTTTAAGTTTTCCAATAGTCTTGCCTCTCTTCTACTTGCAGTTTGCATCAGGAGGTGACCTGACTTCCCAGATCCTCCTAAGGCCACTGGCTGCCTCAAAGCAGACTACACTCAGAATCCTAGAAGAGGTGCTAGCATGAAAGGGCATTTTTCTACAGTGCCCGAACCATCAACAGTATACTCATTCCACGTATGTTTTCATACACTTTCAAGAAACAAGATCACAGAGATTATAAAAGATATCCTACCATGAGATTCAACAACTCTAGCAAACATGCAGGTCTCTGTGACATCAGCCACCCACAGGCATGTACTGAATGAGCCTCTCAAGCCCACTTTGATGTGCAGCTCAGGGCAGACATTACTGTTCTCATTCTTTGTTTTCTTTGTTCTTTTTGCAAATTCCACATGCTTGTCCTTAAAGAGCCTGCATCCAGAACCTGGGAAATGGGAAATACACCTCAGCTCCAGTTCCATTTCCTGTCCTGCTCCCTGTGGCTTCTGCTGTATTTGGCTGAGATCCTTGGGGACCTGTCCACAGGCAGATTGTGTGTGAACAGAGGTGAACACAGAGGGAAATCATGGAGGAATGGAGTGACTGTTCAGAGTCAGATGAGAAACTGTAAAGCCTGGGAGGTGAGAGAGTGTTAGGCATTCTCTGGTTTCCAGGGGCCCTAAAGGTGCCACGCAGGGGGGTTTATTTTGGAGGCTCAGAATGAAGCTGAATAATGTGAGTGATGGTCTGACCTACCTGTTGAGGGAGAGACACTGGAGCTTGTGCAGTGAAGCGGGGTGCCACTCTCTAAGACTAGAATGGGCATGATGGTAAGACACAGTGTTGAAAGAAAGGATAATGTTTTGAAGACTCAGATTAGTTTCCTGACATTGGGATGAGTGGGAGCACAAGACATACAAGTTGGCAGGGGTCTTGACACAGGGTATATGGGACAGAAAATGAAGAGGGTTCAAAGACAGAATTAAGGTTGGTACATTCCACAAGTTAGGATATGGGGTAATCAGGAGCAATCTCTCACTGGGTATACTGTTTTATGGGATCAAAATATTTCAGTACTGGGTAGACATGATGGCTATACAACATGTGACTACAGTAAATGCCACTGAATTGTTCATTATATAATGATTAAATTTATTGTATAAATTTTACCTCATAAAATAATTATGGTGAATTAAAGAAGCCAGATTAAAAAGAGAACATACTACATGATTTTATTTGTATAAAACTTCAGAAAATGCAAACTTATTTATCGAGAAAGAAAGAAAAGGAGTAATTGCCTGCAGACGCTGGGGGTTGGGTGGGGAAGAGAGGAAGAAATTACAAAGGCATGTGAGAAACTTTGGGGTGAAATGGATTCACATGGAGTGTGTGCACATGCCAACACTCATCACGTTGTACACTTCACATATGTGTGGTTTATTGCTTGTCACTAACACATCAGTAAAACTGTAGTCAATGTTTAATGTCATGAATTGTTTGTGTGGGAAGGAGGAGAATGTATTGTTTCCCTATTACTGATGTTTCAAGGGGGTAGAACTTAAATGGGTACACATTGGAGTCAATAGAGACAATAATGGCCACTTTTCAGCACTGATTGTGTACAGGGTACCTCAGGCATATTAGCTCACTTCATCACCAAATGAGTCAGTAAAATTCATTACTTCACTAAACGTCCCTGCTTCCTGTCCCTTGCACATGCTGTGTCCTTTGCCTGGACCTCTCATTCCAGCCCCACATGAGCTCTGTGTTGGCCTGGGCTCATTCTCTACCAGATGTTTCACTCTAAAAAACCTTAATTGGTCCTTCACCTCAGTCAGAATTACAGTTATGTGAGGTCATAATACTCCATATTTTACCATTTTAACCATGATCACATTTCTAGTTTTTTACTCACTTATCAAAGAACACCAGCCCTGTGTTCACCAACTACTTGACTCTCTTCTCACCACTGGAAAAAAAACAGACCTAATCTCAGTCCTCATAGACGTGACTTGCCGGTGGGTGGGTCACAGTATAATGCAAACAACAGGGACCATAATAATGTATGGTAGTGATAGGGGAATCGAGAGTTGGAAAATTTAGTTCAGGGTAAATAGTTAATAGTTAATAAGGTAATGCATAATGTAAAGCTATTGTTTCAGGAACTGCAGATAAGGCCCATCCTGGCTCCTGGGAGGGACAGCTGACCTCCTGAGACACTGCTGAAGATCACCTCCTGGGGACAAGTGGAGGGATACAGGCCATTGTGTTCCAGAGCTAGACAGAACACCCTGTCCCTGTACCCCAGCAGCTAATTGCCCACGGTGAGAATGCTGCAGTTTCTTTCACCTAATTTTCCGTGAATTTCAAAACCCCTCACCACATTTGTGTGTGTGTGTGTGTGTGTTATAAAAATGCTGGCTTGGAAACAAAATGTAAGATGGTTCCTTAGGGTATGAACCCACTCTCTTCTCAGATCACTGGCTCTCTGAATAGTTTCCATAAAGATCCAATCCCTGTCTCTGTTTATTGGGTTCAGTATGTGACAGACAGTGGGAATGTCGGTGTCTTCTCTGGTGTCAATCGTATGTTAGAACAAAGTAAGGCATACATGGGGTGATTTTCTATTTCAACTCAAATGTGTTGGCTCAGCACAGAGGATGTGACCTTATTGGAGCAGAGAGATCAGAAGATGAGAGCAGATGAAGTCAGAAATACAGAAACCATCAGCCAGAACCTTGGCTTTAATCTGAGTGAACTGGGGAGACACTGGAAGGTTGAAAGGAAAACAGGGATGTGAATAATCTGTATTTATTGAAAGAAATCATTTTGCCACCCTGAAAATTTGGTTTTAGAGTATTGATTTTAAGTTACTCATTAGAAAATAAA
>PVKM010041254.1:0-13189 GCA_004027735.1 Carollia perspicillata
CCCCTGTGGCAAAGTATTGGGTGCTTGTCTCTCTTATACTTTTCAGCTCAGGAAGAAGAGATTTTTTAAATACCTCAACCTATGGATTTTTGCCTACAGATAAAGCCCCCGCCATCTTTTCCACTGCCCACTCTTCCTCATGTAGGTCACATCTCAGAGGTCACCTCATCAGGGAGGCCTCCAACCAAAGCCCTATCTAAAGTGGCTGGTCCTAAGAGAACCATACAGTGCTGTACACTGCATGTCTGTGTAGCCCCAAAATTCATGTATGGAAACCTAATCCCCAATATGATGGTATTTAGAGGTGGGGCCGTTGAAGTTGATCAGATCATAATGGTGGCACCCTCGTGAATGGGAGTAGCATTCTAGACAAGAGACCGGGAGATCTCCCTTGCCACATCTACCATGTGAGAATGCAGTGTGAAGACAGACCCATGAGCCAGGAAAGGCTCTCAATGGATGCTGAAGTTGCTGGTGCCTCAATTCAACTTCTATCCTCCAGAGCAGTGAGAAATAAATTTCTGTTATTTATAAGACACCCAGTTCATGGTATGTTTGTTATAGTAGCCAAAATGGACTAAAGCAGTCCCTGAAAAGCACACCCACTTTATTTCCTCAAGAGCCCTTTTTTCTACCTATAGTTACCCTGTTTATTTAAACCCTTAGTTTCTAGCATCTCTTCTTCCTCTGGCCAGAGGGGCCCTTTGATGCACAAGTTCCTCATTTTGGTAAAGGTCAATTTGCCCTTTTTTCTTTTGTTTCCTATGCCAAGAAATGACTGCCAAATCTAATGATATAAAGCTTTCCCTGTTTCTTCTAAGATATTTAAATCTTAGCTTTTATGTTAAGTGTTTGGTCCATTTTGAGTTAATTTTTTCATATGCTGTAAGGTAAGGATCTAACTTCATTCTTTTGCATGTGGGTACACAGTTTTCCCATAATTTGTTAAGAAGATTGTTTTTTCCATTGAATGGTCTCAGTACTCTTGTTAAAAATGAATTGGCCATATATGTGACGACATATACTATATTTTAAAATAATGAATCACAGAGCTGTTCAGTGCTAGCACCAGAATATTCAATGAGCCAATGAAATAAAATAGAACATAAGCCCGTATCTTCTTGTGTATGAAAGTGGCACCACGCTATGATTAACATAGCAAACAATAGCATAGGAAACAATTAACATAGGAAACGATATTTGAAAAGCAGTGGTGCTAGAGCTATTGGTTAATTATTTAGGAAATTATAGTAATTTTTCCCACTTTCCACATATCAAAATTAATCCCCAAAAGTCTAAAAATTAAAAATAATATTTTTATTCTTATATCTCTGAAACTTTTGATGTAAAAATAGGGAGCTACTTTTGTTAGCATAAAAAAGTAGTGTACTCAATCACAAAAGTAAAGTGGAATTCATGTAAACATATAAAAATAGAAAATGATTCTGAAAATCCAGTTGGCAAATCATAAAAAATTCTTGTTATCATCCTTGACAAAACTTTAATGACCTTAGGTTACAATGTTTTTATAATTCAATGAGTGGAGCACCCCAATTTTATTTTATTTCATTGTCATATATTTTATTTTATTTTTCCAATTATCACTTATCCCCCTTATACCCTTCTCCCCAACCCACTTCCCACAATCACTACACTGTTGTTTATGTCCATGAGTCTTTTTTTCCTTTTTGCTTGATCCCTCTATCCACTAACCCTCCCCAGTAGCTGTCATCCTGCTCTCTATGATACTGTCTCTATTTTGCTTGTTAGTTCAGTATGTTCATTAGATTCCACATATGAGTGCAATCATGTGGTATTGTCTTTCTCTGACTGGCTTATTTCACTTAGCATACTGCTCTCCAGGTCCATCCATGCTATTGCAAAGGGTAAACTTTTTCTTCGTTTTTTCAGCCAGTAGTATTCCATTGTGTAAATATTCCATACTTGTTTTATTTGCTCACCTCATGGTGGCCACTTGGGCTGCTTCCATATCTTGGCTATTGTAAATAATGCTGCAATGATCATAGGGGTGCTTACGTTCTCTTGAATTGGTGTTTCGGGTTTCTTCTAATATATTCTCTGAAGTGGGATTGCTGAGTCAAAAGGCAGTTCCATTTTTAATTTTTTGAAGTATCTCCATACTGCTTTCCACAGTGGCTGCATCAGTCTGTGTTCCCACCAACAGTGCAAAAGGGTTCCCCTTTCTCCACATCCTCACCCGCGCTTGTTGTTTGTTCACTTATTGATGACAGCCATTCTGGCCACTGTGAGGTATATCTCATTGTGGTTTTAATATGCATTCCTCGTATGATTAGTGACATTGAGCATCTTTTCATATATCTATTGGCCATCTGTATGTCATCTTTGAAGAGGTGTCTATTCAGGTCCTTTGCCCATTTGTTAATTGGGTTGTTTTTTGGTGTTGAGTTGTGTAAGTTCTTTATAAATTTTGGACAGTAACCTTAATCAGCTGTATCCATGATTACGTTCTCCTATTCAGTGGGTTGTCTTTTTATTTTGCTGTTGTTTTCCTTTTCCATGCAAAAACTTTTTAGTTAGATGTAGTCCCATTTGTTTATGTTTTCTTTTGTTTCCCTTGTCTGGGGAGATGCAGCTGACAAAATATTGTTATGAGCAATGTCCAAGATTTTGCTGCCTATGTTTTCTTCCATGATACTTATGGTTTCAGGTCTAACATTTAAGTCTTTAATCCAGTTTGAATATATTCTTGTGTGTGGTGTAAGAAGGTGGTCTAATTCCATTTTTCTGTACACATCTGTCCTATTTTCTCAAAACCATTTATTGCATAAACTATCTTTAGCCCAATATATGTGCTTGCTTCCTCTATCAAATACTAATTCACTATAAAGGTGTGGGTTTTGGGGGTCTCTCTACTCTGTTCCATTGATCTATGTGTCTATTTCTATGCCATTACCACGGTGTTTTGATTACTATAAGGCCTTATAGTATAGTTGAATATTAGGTAGCGTGATTCCTCCAACTTTGTTCTTTCTCAGGATCACTGTTGCTATGTGGGGCCTGTTGTGGTTCCATACAAATTTTTGAAATCTTTGTTCTGGGTGTGTAAAATACATCATTGGAATCTTGACAGGAATTGCATTGAATCTATAGATTGCTTTGGGTGGTATGGAAATTTTAATGATGTTAATTCTTCCTATCCATGAACAGGGTATGTGCTTCCACTTATTTGTGTCTTCTTCTCTTTCTTTCTTCAGTGTCTTATAATTTCCTGAGAATGGATTGTTTACATCCTTGGTTAGGTTTAATCCTAGATATTTTCTTCTTGAAAGATTGTGAATGGGTTTTGTTTTCTTAATTTCCCTTTCTGTTAGTTCATTTTGGTATATAAAAATGCAACGGATTTCTGGATATTATTTTTCTCTCCTGCTTTGCTGAATTCATTTTTGAGTTTTAACAGTCTCTTGGTGTAATTTTGTGGTTCTCTAAGTACAGTATCATGTCATCAGCAAATAATGACAGTTTTACTCCTTCCTTTCTAATTTGGATGCCTTTTATTTCTTCTTCTTGTCTGATAGTTGTGGCGAGGGCTTCCATTACTATGTTGAATAAGAGAGGTGAAAGTGGACATTCCTGTCTTGTTCCCAGTATTAAGGGGAACACTTGTAGTTTTTGCTCATGGATTCATTGATCTTTTGTATAATTTCTTAAGCCTGTATTTCATTTATTTCTGCTCTGATATTTATTATTCCTTCCTTTGACTCATGTTAGGCTTTGTTTGTATTTCAAGTTCTTTTAAGTGTGTAGTTAGATTTCTTTATTTGAGCTTTTTCTTGTTTTTTGAGATAGGCTTGCAATGTGATGAAATTCCCTCTTAGGATTGCTTTCCGTGTGTTCCACAGATTTTGGATTGGGTGTTCTCATTTTCATTTGTTTCAAAGCATCTTTTCATTTCTTCCTTGATGCCATTGTTGACCCATTCATTGTTTAATAATAGGTTATTTAGTTTCCATGTCTTTTTTGTGTGTTTCAATGTTGTTCTTGTGACTGATTTCTAGTTTCATAGCATTGTGGTCAGAGAAAATGCTTGATATGATTTAAATCTTCTTAAATTTATTGAGATTTGTTTAGTGTCCTAACATGTGGTCTATCCTAGAAAACACTCCATGTGCACTTGGAAAGTATGTATATTCTGCTGCTTTGGGTGAAATGCTCTGAAGATATCAATTAAACCCATTTGATCCAGAATATTGTTTAAATCTGCTGTCTTTTGTTGATTTTCTGCCTGGGAGAACTATCCATTGAAGTGAATGGGGGTTAAAACCCCTACTATGGTTGTATTTTTGTTGATCTCTCCTTTTATGACCATCAAGATTTGCTTTACATATTTAGGTGCTCCTATGTCAGGTGCCTAAATATTTACTAGGGCTATATCCTCTTGTTGGATTGTTCCTTTTGTCATTATGTAGTGTTCTTTTGTGTCTGTTACCATAACCTGGGTTTTAAAGTCTAGTTTGTCAGATATAAGTATTGCTAGCCCAGTTTTTTTTAAATTTCCATTTGCATGAACTATCTTTTTTCATCCTTTTACTTTTAGTCTCTGTGTATCTTTCGATCTGAAGTGGGTCTCTTAAAGAAAGCATATATATGGGTCTTGTTTTCTTATCTATTCAGCTACCCTATGTCTTTTGGTTGGAGCATTTAAGCCATTTACCTTTAAAGTGATTACTGATAAGTAAATATTTATTGCCATTTTATTTTTTAACTATTTCTGTTGTTTCTTCTTCTTCTTCTTCAAGCAAACCCTCTAACATTTGTTGCAGTACTGGTTTGGTGTTAACAAGCTCCTTTAGCTCTTTCTTATCTGGGAAACTCTTTAACTTTCCTTCAATTTTAAATGATAGCCTTGCTGGGTAACGTAGCCTTGGTTGGAGGTCCTTGCTTTTCATCATCTTGAATATTTCATGCCAACCTCTTCTGGCCTCTAATGTTTCTAATGAGAAATCAGATGACAGTCTAATTGGAGTTTCTTGTAGGTAACTAACTGCTTTTCTCTTGTGGCTTTTAAGATTCTCTCCTTGTCTTTAAGTTTTGCCATTTTAGTCATGATGCTAAATCCACTGAACAGAACAGAATCCCAGATACGTGAACTCGTTTGCCCCACCCAACTTTCCTTCCCCCCATCGCAGCACAGCATCACAGAGGCAGCTGGATCAACCCAGACTGAGCAGCTTTGCCGGCAGCTTCTGACTGCAGGAAGGTGGCGGCATCAGGAACATACAAAAGACACATAGCCCAGCAATTTCGGAATTCACAGGAGTGATACCGTGATACTGAGGCAATTCCAGCATAGAGGAGATGCCCACTTCCTAGGTATAGGGGAGTCTTTCAAAGGCTGAGGCAACACAGCCCCACAGAGATTCCAGAAGCCCTAGCAGAACACCATAGGAAAAAATAAAAGCTTGTGATTTAGCACCACCTACTGGAAAACAAATGAAAGACCTCTACTTATCAACTTGTTAAACACTGAAGTGTCAAGTACTTTTTAAAACAAAGTTTTCATTCCCACAAATGTTCAGGCAGAGAAATATTCTGTAAAGCAAATAAATAACTAAGTTAACAAGGGAATTTAGAAAGAAAATGAAAAACCTCCAGAAGATAACACATGGAAGACTGTGACTTAAGTGGCAATGCACTCAAGATTACAAGTCTAGAAATACTAAATGAGATACAAGAAGACTCAGAAAGATAATTCAACAAGCTCAGAAATAAAATCAACGAACAAAAGAAGTATGTCACCAAAGAGACAGAAACTCTAAAAAGGAACCAAATAGAAATTCTGGAGATGAAAAACTCAGTAACTGAGATGAAGATAAATTAGAGAGCTTAGGAAACTGAGCAGATCAGGTAGAGAAAGAATTAATGATATAGAAGATAGAAATATAGAAATGACCCACCTGGAATAACATACAGAATCAAGAGTAAAAAAAAAGATGAATGAACTCTAGGAGAACGATCTGACTTCATTAGATAGAGTGATGTAAGAATAATGGATATACCAGGAGAAGAGCTGGAGAAGGGAACAAAGCCTATTTAAGGAACAAAATCAACAAAAACTTCCCAAATCTATGGAGAGAACTGAATCCACGAACTCAATAAACTAACAGAATACCTAATTATCTCAATCCAAAAAGGCCTTCTGAATGGCATATTAAATTAAAATTATCAAAATTTAAGACAAAGAAAGAATTACCAAGGCAGCCAGGGAAAAGAAAATGGTAGCTTATAAAGGAAACTCTATTAGATTATCATTGAATTTTCCAGCAGAAACCATATAAACTAGGAAAGACTGAATCAAATAGTCAAATTATTGAAGGACAGAAATTACCAGCCAATATAGTAAAGTTACACTGCAGATATGAGAGAGAGATAAAGGCTTTATCAGATGTACAGAAGCTGAGGGAATTTACCACCACAAGATCCACCTTATAAGAAGTGCTGACAGGTGCTCTTCTACCTGAAAGAAAAAGACAAAAGTATACAAAACTATTAGTAAGATGACTAGCAAACAGACAGCAGGAACCTGCAACCCTTGTTCAGAATAGGGTAGTAAACACTTAATTTTAACACAAAGGTGAATGGAGTTAAAAACATTTTAGAAAAGACAACAGGTATTACAATTTGGATATGAACACACAGCATAAAAAGGAATAATTCGTGACAACGAAAACATAAAAATGGGGGTTCGAGAGGAGGACTGAACTTCCACAGGTGACAGAGCAGCAATCAGAAGAAAAAAAACTACTGTATATATGAAAATTACTTTTGCATAAACCTAATGGTAACCACCAAAAAACATCTAGAACTAAAACACTTAACATAAAAAAACAGAAAACAAAGAAGAAAATCATGGGATACTGCCAAACTATTTTGGATTAGTGTGGCTCAGTGAATTGTTCATTGGGTGTCCCTGTTTGGGGGTGTGCAAGAGAAAACTGATCGATGTTTCCCTCACACATCGAGGTTTCTCTCCCTAAGTATCTCTCCCTTTTTTCTATAAACATAAATAAATAAAATCTTTTAAAAAATAAAATAGAAAAACATGTGGGATACAGTGAAAGTATAGTACTTACAGGGAAATTTATAACTACATTAAGAAATAACAAAGATAATAGACTGACAACAGATGGTGATTACCAGAGGGACAGTGGTGTGGGTGGAGTCAGGAAAGGGGAAAGGGGATATAAATAGTGATGGAAGGAGACTTGACCTGGGGTGGTTAATACACAATGCAATACACAGATGATGTGTTATAGAACTGTACACCTGAACCCTGTATAATTTTATTAACCAATGTTACCTCAATTAATTCAATTAAATAAAATAATTCTGTGTAAATAAATAAATGATGAAATAATTTTTAAAAAAGAAAGAAAATCTCAAATCAATAACCTAACAGCACATCTTAAATAACTAAAATAAAGGAGGAGCAAACCAAACTCAAAACTAGCAGATGGAAGGAAATAAAGGTAATAGTTGAAAGCAACTAAACAAACAAGCAAGCAAAATATAGTCAAAGACATTGAAATAGAAAAGAGGATGACAGTATCCAGAGGGGAGAGGGGAGGGAATTTCAGGGGAAAAAGGGAAGGGATTATAGGAACAAGTATAAAGGACACATGGACAAAAACTAAGGGGGGTGGAAAGGGGAGAGAGGTGGGGAGCACTGGGGGTGTGGCCTGGGACGGGAGTAAACGACAGAAAACTGTATTTGAAAAACAATCTAAAAAAAAGGTAATAGTTGAGGTCAATGAATAGAAAACAAAAGAAATCAATGAAACATAAAGTTGGTTCTTTGCAAAAAGAAACAAAGGTGACAAACCTTTAGCTAGAGTCACTAAAAAAGAAAGAAAAAGTTAAAATTGTTGAAAGCAGTATAAAAGTGTGGATATCACTAATGATTTTACATAATTTTTAAAAAAGTACTGTGAATAATTGTATGCAAGCAAATGGAATGGCTTAGATGAAATGAACAAATTCCTAGAAACAGAAACAAAATAGTAATGGATGATGAAGAAATATAAAATCTGAACAATCCTATAGGACTACTAGGAGAATTGAATCACTAATGAAAAACCTCCCAACAAAGAAAATCCCTGGACTAGATGCTACACTGGCAAATTCTACCAAACATTTAAAGAAGAATCAACATCAGTCTTTCTCAAATTCTTGCAGAAAACTGAAGAGAAGGGAACACCTGCTGACTCATCTAAGAGGTCAGTATTACGCTGACACCAAAGCCAAATAAAGACATGAAAAGGAAACTCAAGACCAACACCCCTTATAAATGTTGACACAAAAATCCCCTAAAAAATGTTGGAAATCCAAATTCAGCAGCATATTAAAAGGATTATGCACCATGACTAAGTGGGATTTATTCCTGGAATGCAAGGATGGTTCAATATGTGAAAATCAATCAGTATAATACACTGCATTAACAATGAATCACGGAAAAAACATCATATTAATTGATGCAGAAACTGCATTTGACAAAATTCTACACCCTTTCATGATGAAAACACTGAACAAACTAGAAAAACAAACTAACTCAACATAACAAAGGTGATATGTGAAAAACCCATAGCTAAGGTTCACATTAAATGCTTTACTCTAATATCAGGAAGACAGCAGAAGGCAAGCCTTTGCCACTTTTACTCAACCTAGTATTAGAAGTTTTAGCCAGAACAATTGAAAAAGATGAAGAAAGAAAAAGTAATCCAAATTGGAAAGAAAGAAGTAAAATAAACTCTGTTAACCGATGATATGATCTTATGTGTAAAAAATATTTAAAAAAACCCTAGAGATTCCACACATGCAAATACCTGTTACTCAGAGCGGCAGTGTGGGTGGCACATAGGGCCTTTTTTAAAGAGGGGTGGAGAGGTGTGGGGGAGCAGGAAACCCATGCTTGTGTGCAGCTGCCCTGCCAGGAAAGAGGCCAGACTGAAAGCATGGTTCATACACACTGAACCCAGCTGGCCAGGAAGAGTAGAAAGCTGCATGGTGAAGGGATGTGGGCCTACCCAGCATGGCTGGTGAGTAGGAGTACTGAGTGAACAAAGGTTTTGGGTCTGAGCCTCCTGTGAAAGCAGTGAGTTAGGAACTGGACGGAGCAAGAGCTCAGTGCCCGAGATTCTTTGCAGCCAGGCAGAGCCGCTCACAATGCAGTGTACGAACCTCTGGAAAGTGGAAGGTGTGCTCATCCCCCACCTGCAGGATTGCAAACTCCACAAAAACAGTAAAGCCAGGCTCCAGAGCCCCCTGCCAAGTGCACATCTGTAGGGGAAAGAAAGAGAATCTCTAAAGGAGCCCGTTATGAATTTTTATCAGACGCTGTGCTGGCTCCTCCTCGGGCCCTATTCCATTGAAAACAGCAGGGCAGAGAGATTAGAAATTGGTGCAGCAAGAGGAATTCAGGGCTCCACCCAGCCTCGGATCTCATACAGAGCTTCCATCAGTACCAGGTAGGAAAGAGCTGACCCTCTTAACACAGATTGGCCCCTCACATGAAATAGATAGCTAATTCTCCAAAAGCCATACATTATTGGAAATAAACTAGGACAGACCAAGAAGTGTGGCACAGACACAGGGGAACAAATCCATCACCACCTTCCCTGAAGACTGAACAGTGACTTCTGGGGTGATCCAGGGATCCCACCCTCCTGATTGCACCAGAGGCTCCCTCTGGAGGCAGGTAGAGGTGGTACATGTGGTACTGTCAGATGGTGGATGAACCACCCCTGGGCCTTGTGCTGCTGAAAAGCCAGCAAGACAGAATAGCAAGGACCAGCCAAGCCTGAAGAAGACAACCACAGACCGTGTATTGCTTGTAGCCTCAAACAGGCTGCCTAAAGCTAGACTGGGACACCAGCTGATACCAGGCACAGATCCTGAAGGGGAAGATAGTAGGCAAACAACACTACCTTCTGCCGAGATGAATTCCATCTCGTTGCTTTTCATTACTTGTGCTACTTTTTCTCCTGCGTGGCTTTTTAATATTCTTTCTTTGTCTTCAATTTTGTTCCTACTATTTCACTACTTTTCCTTTTATTTTTATATGTATTTTATTTTTATTATTTTGTTTTTATTTTAGTTTTAATTCCAATTTCTTATTTTACTTTTGCTGTCTCTTTATCCATTTTCCTTCATCCTTCTCTTTCTTATTTTTCTTTTTAACTTTATTATTTCCCTTTCTATGACTTGTTTGTATTCCTCCCTCTTACTATTTCACCTCCTCCATCCTCTCAAAACCATCTTTCTTTCCATAGTCAGCTCACATTCTTTTTCCCTTTCCTATAATATCATTATTGTCATTCCACCTTTATTAATACTTGCTCTGTTGTCATTGATATTGGGGATGTTGTTGCATTTCTCAATTTTTATCACTAAAATTTGAGAAAAGTTCTAGGTTCATTATTTTTTATTTAAAATCTCATATTTTACTGTTCACCTGTCCTTCTCCATTTTGCCTTCCTCCTGCTCTGTCTTATTTTTGTTTTAAATTTTATTTTCTCCCTTTCTTAACCTGGTTTCTAACCTTTATGCTTATTTTTCTCCTCCTTCTACCCTCTCAAAATCATTTTCCTTTCCTTCAGACATCTCACAATCTTTTTTCTTGTCTTTCAATATTATTACTCTTTTCCCACCTTTATTGATCTTTGCTCTTTTGTCATGGATATTGTTGTGATGGTTGTTTTTCTTCAATCTGTTCCCTATTTCTTCACTATTGTTTTATTTTTCTCCAAACCTCATGTTGTACTCTTCCCTTTTCTTACTTCAGTTTGCCCTATACCCTCCCTATTTTATTGTTTACACTTAAACTTTAGTTTCTATTTTACTTTGCCTTGTTTCTATTCCCTACTATTATTATTTCTCGTCTTCCTCCCCTCTCAAAATTTTTTTTTGCTTTCATTGGTCACCTCATATTCTTTTTTCCTTAAAAGGCAGGAAGGGAGAAACGGTAACATAGAAGGGTGCTCCAATAAGGCTAACAGCTGATTTCTCAACAAAACTACTATAAACCAGAAGGGAATGGCATACAATATTCCAAGTAATGAAATGCAAAGACCTGCAACCAAGATACCTGTACCGAGCAAGATTCTCATTTTAAATGGAAGGCCAAATAAAGAGCTTCCCAGACAAAACAAATAAAGGTTAAAAGAGTATAACTCCCCAAACCAGCATTGCAAGAGATACTAAAGGGACTGCTTTAAGAAGATGAAGAAAAAGAGTGGGGGGCACACAGGCACAAAGGGAAAAAATGGCAATGAATAAATACCTATCAATAATAACCTTAAATGTAAATAGATTAAATGCTCCAATCAAAAGATGCAGGATAGCTGAATGAATAAGAAAACATGACTCACATATATGCAATCTACGAGAGACTCACCTCAGAACAAAAGATTCCACAGGCTGAAAGTGAAGGGATGGAAAAAATATTCCATGCAAATGAACATGAAAAAAACAGCTGGGGTAGCAATACTTATATCAGACAAAATAGACTTCAAAACAAAAGCTATAACAAGAGACTAAGAAGGTCACTAAATAATACTTAAGGGAGTTGTCCAACGAGAGGTTATAACCCTTATAAACTTAGATGCACCCAACATAAGAACACCTAAGTGCATGAGGGAAATCTTGGAGAACTTTAAGAAGGAAATCAACAGCAATATAGTCATTGCAGGGGATTTTAACGCCCACTGTCAACAGTGGATAGGTCTTCCAAACAAAGGATCAACAAGGATATCGTGGCATTGAATGACACCTTAGATCAAATGGACTTAATGGATATTTACAGTGCTTTTCATCCCAAAGAAGGAAAATATACATTCTTTTCAAATGCCCATGGATCATTTCCAAAGAGAGACCACATGGTAGGACACAAAACAAGCCTCTACAAATTTAAGAAAATTGAAATCATATCAAGCATCTTCTGGGATCACAATGGCTTGAAACTAGAAACAACCTCAAGGGAAAAAACTCAAAAACACTCAAATACATGGAGACTGAATAACATGTTATTAATTAATGAATGGGTTAACAATCAGATCAAGGAAGAAATTACAAGGTACCTGGAAACAAATGAAACTGAATACATAACAACCTAAAACCTAGGGGACATAGTGAAGGCAATCCTGAGAGGGAAATTCATAGCAACACAGGACTACCTAAAGAAGATAGAAAAGTCTCACATATACAACCTAACCCGATATCTACAAGAAGTAGAGGCATAACAACAAAGCCCTGAACGAGTAGAAGGAAGGAAATAATCGAGATTGGAGCAGAATTGAATGACATAGTGGCCCAAAACACCATTTAAAGGATCAATGAATCCAGGGGCTGTTTCTTTGAAAAGATAAACAAAATTGATAAACCTTTAACGAGACTCATCAAGAAAAAAAAAGAGAGGGCACAAATAAATAAAAACAGAAATATAAGAGGAGAAGTAACAAAGAAATAAAAAGGATTGTGAGAAATTACTATGAACAACTACATACCAAGAAGTTGAACAACCTGGGGGAAATGGATAAATTTCTATAAACATACACTGTTCACAAACTGAATCAAGGACAAGCAGAAAGCCTCAATACACCAATAACAACTAGCAAAATTGAAGCAGTAATCAAAAAACTCCTGGCACACAAAAACCCTGGACCAGATGTTTCACAGGTGAATTTTGCCACACATTCTAGGAAGAACTAACTCCTAGTCTTCTCAAACTCTTTCCCAAAATTCAAGAGATGGAAGATGCTCAAATTGTTTTTACAAGATCAATAAAATTCTGATTGCAGAACCAGACACAGACACAACACATAAAGAAAATTACAGGCCAATATCTCTGATGAACAGAGATGCTAAATTCTCAACAAAATATTGGCAGTACAGATGCAATACTACATCAAAAACATCATACGCCATGATCAAGTGGGATTTATCTCAGGGATGCAAGGACGGTGCAATATTCACAAATAAATAAATGCAATACACCACATAAATAAAATGAAGGACAAAAACCACATGATCATATCAACAGCTACTTGAATATATATTCAAGCTACTTGTTTCCACGGTAGCTTGGTTCCACAAGCTACTTGAATCTTCCATGCAAGTTCCTGAACTAGGTCTGCTTTACGCAGGCCACGGGCTG